>JARJDW010002906.1:0-10796 GCA_030264715.1 Adinopsis sp. GC000173
AGTTCGTTTCGTTTTTCAGTGTATGCGAGTTTTTTGTGTGTTGCGAATAATTAGGAATGCGTACGGAATTTGTTTGTCGATGGGTTAATGGGTCGAGTTCCGTTTCAATTGCGGGGCAGTAATGATTTTTCAACGTTCCTTTTTCCTGACGAGAATATTTGAATGTCAATATTTATTTGGAATTAATTAAAAAAAATTCAAAAACTAATAAAGTATATAGATTGCCTACCGCGTGCGAAAGTGTATTTTTTAGAATTAAAAAAAAGATTAAGAGATGCAATAATTAGTAATGTAGTAAGATTGTATTTTATACGTAGTTGGTCCGAAAAGTTTTGAGGATCGCTCTTCTTACCATTTTTCATGCTTTTCTTAATATTTTGTATTTTTAAGTTGTTTGAGTATTTTTATGTGTCTTTTCTATGTGTTGCGAATAATTAGAAATGCGTACGGAATTTGCGGGGCACTAATGATTTTCCAACGTTTATTTTTCCTTTAGAGAATATTTGCATGTCAAGATTTACTTGGAATTAATTAAAAAAATTCAAAAGCTAATAAAGTATATAGATTGCCTTCCGTGTGCGAAAGTATGATATTTTTTAAGGATTTAAAACTGATTAAGAGATGCATTAATTAGTAATGTAGTAAGATTGTATTTTATACGTGGTTGGTCCGAAAAGTTTTGAGGATCTCAACATTTCACATTTTGTCGCCTTTCTTACCATTTTTCATGCTTTTCTTTATATTTTGTATTTTTGAGCATTTTGGGTATTTTTATGTGTTTTTTGTGTGTTGCAAATAATTTAGGAATGCTGCGGAATTTATTTGTCACTGGGTTAATGGGTCAAGTTCCGCTTCAATTGCGGGGCACTAATGATTTTTCTACGTTTCTTTTTCCTAACGAGAATATTTGTATGTCAATATTTACTTGGAATTAATTAAAAAAAATTAAAAGCCAATACAGTATATAGATTGCCTACCGCGTGCGAAAGTATGATATTTTTTAAGAATTTTAAACTGATTAAGAGACGCATTAATAAGTAATGTAATAACATTGTATTTTATACGTGGTTGGTCCGAAAATTTTTGAGGATCTCAACATTTCACATTTTGTCGCTCTTTTTACCATTTTTCATGCTTTTCTTAATATTTTGTATTTTTGAGTTGTTTGAGTATTTTTATGTGTCTTTTCTATGTGTTGCAATAATTAGAAATGCGTACGGAATGTGTTTGTCGATGGGTTAATGGGTCGAGTTTAGTTTCAATTGCGGGGCACTAATGATTTTCCAACGTTCATTTTTCCTTTCGAGAAATTTGCGAAATATTGCAAAACTCTAAATTTTAAGACAAAAGAATGAAAAAAAAAATAAAAAAACTGAAACAAATACAAAAACGCAAAAAAGCGAAGAAAGCATGAAATACGATCAAAAAACGCAAAATATTAAGAAAAGAAAAACAAAATCGAGAAGAAATTGCAAAACAAGTAAAGAATGTAAAATATATCAATTGGCTTTAAAACAATTTAGACTACCCACATACAATCATGACGTAACATGTTCCAAATCTCAAAGCCCATTGAAATCATTCAGAGAAATTGCCCACTTACGTAAGTATAGTACGTAATCGAATACTATTATTCCTAGTCCTACTTCCTAATTGATTATACAATAATTAAAACCAAAACATAATTTGATCGAATCAGTACAAAAAGTATTTGTTCTAAATTTAAGACAAAATTGATTACTATTGAGGACATCGGTTGAAAACAAATTAAAAAACTTTTTTTTTTCGAACAAAAAGTTTAGCTTCATAAAACAATAAAAAATATACTTATTAATTTTTTCAATTTAACAATTTTGTATCGCTATTTGCTAAAAAAAGTTTTATACGAATCGGAAAGTTAATAAACGTAAACGTACTTAATGGAAAGTTGTTCACATATATTTCTCAATGAGTTTTTGTGTTTGCAAAAAGACGACGTCGTCTTCTTTCGCGAAACTCTGTTTATTTACTTACCTTTTTTTAAAGCAAAAAGAGAAAATAATTTTGCAACTTTTCCGGGAAACGTTGATGCAAATCAAATGAAAAAGTTCAATAGATAGGGAAATGGTACACAATTCGCTAAACCAGTTAACATACTTTTTCCATACATATATAAATTTACGTTTATGTAGTTTGTACAGTATTTTCGGGGCGTTCCTCGTATTTAGATAGCACAGCGTAATTTCGTGCGGTATTCGAAAATTTGATGGAAGTGTATAATAATAATTCATAGACGCGGATATGTTTTAATCTTTTTTGATTGAGTTATTCGTACAGCGGCACGAACTGCGATTAGACATTTTATTAAGTTGGATTATACAAGCTAAATTCGAGTTGGCGGCTCAAACATGCAAAAATATATGTACATAGTCATTCGGAAAGATTCATAGAAATTGGATATCAAAATGCTTCAAAATTCTACGTGGAAAGAATGAAACATTAGATATTTTTTAATTTGCAATTATTACCAGATCAGGCTTTACTTCAAAACATACGTGGGTGGTCGGAAAAGTTAATAGTCATTTTTGAATAATATTTAGTGCAGCCCCAAATTATTTTTAGCATCACCATGTCTTCTTAAATCGAAATTTGTTTGATGGATTTTTCGTTGCGTGGAAATTTTTGCGACTTTCTTCCGATTTTTCATTGATCTTTGGCAATTTCCATGAAATCTTTTAGCGACTTTCATCATTATTAACTCAAAAGCGAGAAGGACTGCGTTCTTCTCGTTTTTCGAACAATTTTAATGAAAATCCCTAAATATTTTGATGAAAACTACCAAAATCAAACAAAAATCATAGAAGAAAGTCGCAAAATTTTCCTGCGCAAAGAAAAATAAAGATAAATTATTCAAAAAAGGCTTGAAACTTTTAAGACCACCCACGTCAAAATAGCTAAAACTTTTTTTTAATCCTTAAATTCCTAATAATTTCTTGAATTCCCAAATTTAAATTTCAAACTAACAATTTTGTGATCCAAACATTGACATACAATGTTTTTCCAAAACGTGATTCTTCGTTTTGTTTAATTAGTGCGACATTCAAAAAACGTCTACTCAGAACAGATTAAATTTTGACATTTTGAATTTGTCTAATATTCGAGAATTTTAATAAATTTAGATCGCCCCAATCTTTATAAAATCGAGCTTTACTGCAAAAACAATAAGAAATTTATAGACTTCAAAAAATACCTTCACCCGACTATATTTATTTACTTTACGTGAAGAAATACATTAACAGACACAATATTACATAAAAAAATTGTAATACTAATCATCCGAGTTTATATTTCTTCATCTTTCTCATTTTCCTTCTCCTCCTTCTTCTTCTTGATGTCTTCAAACAGTTTTCCGGAATTCGCGCACTCGAAAGCGCAGTCCGTGATTAAATCGAAGGTGCGCTCGAAGAAGAACGCCACTACGCAGGTGGACAGGGCCAAAGTGGAGACACGTCGCAGAAAAGTGTTGTACACGAACGACGACATTTTGCTGCCACTTTGTTATTCATACAATATCGCTTCGCAATAATGACGTTGACAGAGATGAGAGTCAACGATTCTGGTCACCAAGGTGATAAGAATAATAGATTTGCGCTGGCTAAGATCCTCAAAAATTGATTTAGATAAAAATGAAATTCTATTTATATCTGTTCTAAAATCCTTATAGGATCTGGAATTCGCAACTCTTTAATTGCTTCAGGTGTTGCTGATAATTTCATGGTGCAATTGTTTTTATCTAATACGGTAAAAATGTTTGTCTTGTGAGGCTATCCACGAATCAAGCGAGTTTTTTTATCTCTTCATAGAAGTGGAATTGCTGGTCAGCCAGACCATGTGCCATCAAACACAACATGGAATAATCTGGGGAATATAGCGGGTGGAATCAGACTTCCCATTTGAGCGTTTCCAGGAACATTTTAACGGATTTGGCAACATCAGGCCGAGCGTTGTTATGCAGCAGAATCACTTTGTGGTGCTTCTGCTTAAATTATGCCGCTTTTTCTAGTAATGTTCGACTTAGTCGCATCAAATGAATTCGATACCGTTTTCCAGTTATTGTTTAATTTGGTTTTAGGAGCTCATGAGAAATAACACAGATCTGTTCCCACCAAATATACAGCAACCTCTTCTTGCGATTGGAATGAATCGAAATTGAGCAACGGCTCCAATTCAGCGTCTTCGAACATTTTTGGCCTTCCTTCACGCGGACGGTCATTAATAACAAAATCACTATTTTTGAAGCGACTAAACCAATATCGGCACTTTGTTTCACTTAGAACAACATCTCTGTAAAATTTTTAGCCCTCACGATGCGCGAAAGCTTACAAAAATATCAAGTTTTCAAAATGAGAAAGCAACTTTTTCAAAAGGCTTTTTAGAAACACCAAGATTGTGGTTCTGGATAGTATACCTCAAACATAAAACAGTCTTTAACGTAGAACTAAAAACTCTGAGTATTTGAGAATAAGCAAGATGTTTCTAAATATATCAACTATTATTGCTAATTAGTATCTATACATAAAAATTACAAAAATACTATATTTAATACCGTTATAATGCAAGCAAGAAAGCGGGTTGTTTTTAAAATATTTTTTAAGTAATTTTCCCAAGCTTCCAAAGAGAAACTTATGCCAAAGAAAAAAAACTAATCAAAGCTGAAAGCTTGCAAAAACGTCAAGTTTTCCACCTGAACAACCAACGTTCTTCCGCCGGCTTGCAGGATTGATACCTACTCCTCTACTTGCGAGTGGTGTTGTGGACGCTCACAACAACACCCACCCACCCTTTCCTCCTCGCATCCCAGCATCGCCTAATAATAACGCGTAATAAAATTGTTTGCCGCGCGCGCGCGAGTTAAAAAAACTCATTAAATGCAAACCTCCAAAGTATCGTAAATAATTCAACCCTTAAATTGAGTGCATTTGTGAAAAATTTAGCGCGCACGGAGAAAAAAAGGAAGCAGTAGCATCGCGGGAGCGTAACAAATTCGGCGCGCGCTTTTCTTCTTCATTCGCCGAATCAAATTAAATTATTTATTCGCTCGGCGTGAAATAAATTATGCATTCATCAAACAGCACACGAAAATACATCGACGCACTATACATATATATGTATATAAACAATTCAAACGCAATACGTTTTTCTTTTATTTTTTTGTTAGCTGGACAAATTTGGCGCGACCGTTCACCATAATTTAGCCTACAAAAGCGCAAAAAAAAAGTTTTAGCCGCCCAATTTTTTTGCTTGTTTCTTATTTATTTCTAGTTGAGAAAAATTTATCGGTTGGTGCAGCGCGAGCGCTTGATATTGTTAATAATTTGCGTCGTAAAAATGCTAGGAAAGAAGACCAAGCTAAGATTGTCGTAAAACTTTTGCCACGTCGCCGCACTTATGAAGCCAGTATTTTGTTGTGCAATTAAACAATTGAATTGCTGCACTGATGAGTGCTGGAGAAACAGCGCCGATTTTTCATTTAATGGATTGCTTTCATTCATGGCTTTCGTATATTTCTCTCATCGTTCCAGGTATTATCGCTTTTTAATTTCTTTTTATTGAATCGCTACCGTGTAGGCGCTGCTTTGATACGCTTTCCTAGTAAAACGTGCGGAGGCGGCGTTGGAAGAAGCGTTTTTTATGTAGTGAAAAAAAAGTCCTAAAACGCAATAAGCCAATTTCGTTTAATTGATTCGCTTCTCGAGTTCGAATCCAGCCAATGATTAAGCAATTTGCTATAATCGCTGATTGGTGGCTTTAAAAAAACAAAAAAAACAGAAAATAGTAGCGACGACGCAGTAAAACGTATCTCTAATGCTTTTTAATCAAGTCGTTTGGTCGAGATTTACAACGCACTATTCGGCGTTATTAATTTGTTTTTATCGCACGGCAACAGCCAATGATTTAGCTATGTTTTGTCATCAGGTGGCCATGGCAACTGACTTGCTAATCGCCACACGTATCATCATCGTATAAATAGCAAAAATAATATTTTTAATCAAGAGCTTTTGTTTCGGATTTACAACCTACATACACAGAGCAGTTTTCATTCGCACTGCACAAATAATCGAGATTTATTATATTTAATTAAATTGATAATTTAAAGCGCATATGATATACGCGAGATAGTAAATGCGTTTTAACCCTCCAATATTGTCACATGATAAAGAATTTAGATTTTAGAGATTATTGCTAATTATGTCACATAAAAATGGCTCAATGATAGAAAAAAGGTTGTTTAATATCGCTACGATAATTCAACAGTTTCTGAAAAATCTTTAATTAGCTATAAAGCCTATTTTTTGACTAATAGTAGAGATTTAAACAAAAAAACATTTCCAAAATACTTTTTTGACAAAAAGAGAAAGATATGTTTTTAAAGTTTAGATTTATGAGGTTATTACTTTACTAATTCTGATAAGTAGTGTCCAATTTTGTATTACTATATAAAGACTTTTCTAAAATGACTCACTTTCGTACCAGGTAAGTGAAATAGTCTTCACAATCGGGCAGAAATGTGAGTAAACAAGAAAGTTATTTCATTTACTTAAGGGAGACATAAGTTGTCACACTTTTCTCAAAGAAAGCATAACCAATGATTAAATTTGGATTTTCCACTATGAGCTATAGTCAAAAGAACACAGCCTTGATTTGAAGCATACCACTTTCATGATGCAATTCTCGAGCAGACTTGCCATCGTTAACTAAGCAAATTTCAGTTAATTTTTACAAAATATGATTGAACAGATGATCAGATATCATCGCAAGTTTCCAACTTTATGTCCTGAAAGTTTGATAAGGATCAATTCAGCTATTTTTGAGTCGTTGAAATTTGTCAAGTAACTTATTGGATGACCCTCGTGTAAAAATAACTCACTTTCGCTCTCAGTAAGTAAAATATTAGTCACAATCGAACATAAATGCGTGCGTAATTGTACATAAGTACAGTAATCCCTCACTTATCGCGGTTAATGCGTTAAAGGACCACCCGCGAAAGTGAAAATCCGCGAAGTAGGGACGCTATATTTATTTTAATCATTTACAATAAAAAGTCTTCCCGTTCACAAACTCGCATTCCTGTGCAAACACAGCATTTTCTCAAGAACCCACAAACAAATTCAAAACTAAAAAATAACACTATAAATTGTATGAAGTAAACAAAAGATTAGATTAAATAATTAATCGAAGCAAAATATAAAAATGCAAAAAATATAAAGGTTAAATACACTCTTAACGAATGTATGTGACACCTTTAATTATCTAAGAAACCCATTTTTAAAAACTATTCCTAATACTGAAGTAAATATTGAAACAAACAAACAATATTTTGAATACGTCTCTGCTCAAAGCGCAATTATTCAAATACGCCGTTGGCATTCAGCGATTTGACGATCGTAAATGCGCCCGACGATCATCCCAGTATACATACATATATATATCATTCCCGATAAATTTCTGATGGATTTTTAATCGGGAAATTGTGTACCGAAAATCGCATGAATGACCATCAAATCGAACCATCCACAATACGCCTTGCGGCCCTCCTCGATCTCGTATAGTATGTGCGTTCGAGCGCATTCAAACACGCCGACGATCATCATTTCGACGACTACAACAACGACAAGTCCTCCCGATCAAAACCCAATTTTTCTCTTTCGCCCGCCCGTCCGTCCGCCTCCGAGATCGTCATCATCGGTTGGCAAAACAGGAAGCAATTTGGGCCCGCTCAAAAACGCATTGTTCGTGCGAATAGATCGTCATTAATCATCCGCCGCATACGAATATACGTACTATATATATACATGTATATAGCTATACGCATAATCTGCGCCACACATTTTTCTCTCTTTCTTCGCCGTCGGTAAATAATCAACGCGCGCGTTGTATTTAATAAATTATCCGTGCGCGTAACGAGATTATCTATGTATAGCTGAATTATTAATATTGTTTTGTTGCATTCGCAGCAGGCTTTTCCATATACGAAGAAGAAAATTTCACGCCTCTCAACATTTCATGCATGTTGCCATAGCAACAGACAATATTACTATGTAGTCGTCTTGGCAACAACCAAACAATTTTCTAATTGCAGGACTTAAAAGATAGAAAAAAATTATTATGCTTGAAGCCTGTTGTCATGGCAACAAACAATCTTAGCAACAATAGTAACCAAACAATTTTTTAATAAATGGATTTAAAATAAATAAAAGAAAAAACTCATAGCAACAAATAATATTATTATGTAATCGTCTTGGTAACAACCAAACAATTTTCTAATTGGTGGATTTAAAATAAATAAAAGAAAAAATGATTACGCTCAGTAGATGAAAGTGTTCCTTGCTGCAAATTAAATTTATCGCATCGCATTCCTCGGCTTTTCGAGCTAAATAAAATAAAATAAAAAGAAAAACGAAAGCATTTGATAGATTATCGCAAATAAAACGAAATTAATTTAGGCGATGTTCGTATTTTTTGTGTTTATATGGATGTATGTTTTTTTGTGTGTGTTGTTCAACAAAACAATCTTGTGCGCGTTTTATTGCCCGCAAGCCAACAATAACATGCGCTAAACGTTATAGGTTAGGTTAAAACTATCAGGAAGGCAATCAATCAATCAATCATCAAATAACAACAGAGAGAATAAAATGAAAAATAAAATAATTCCATTTTACGCGAACAAGCGCTCTATTTGCTTTTTAAATTCAAATCAAAAATTTTGTGTGTATCATTAATCACGCGCATATTCATACCGCCCACAAAAAATCAAAATAAATGCGCATCGTTGCTGCTGCGGTTTTATTATCATCAAACTTTCATTTGTTTAAACTAAAAACTAGCGGGCGTACGGATGATGAATGGGTTATTTGCGAAATTTTGCATTCGCTGCGTATATAACAATAAAAGTGCGGCGGATGATGAAAGCTATGCATATAATCAACTTATTATTGATACAACAAATAATTTTTGGGAACAAGCGCGCGCGCTCACGTCAGCGTCGGCATCATCTAAGTGTATTCAATTTAATTAAACAATAAATCCGAATTGTTCCGTAGTATATAGCGAATACGAGCGAGCGACAAAAGAAATTAGCGCGGCGCGCTGTAAATCTCGACTACAATTTAATTAAAAAGTTATCATTTTTATGTTTATATATCATCACGTCGTCGTCGTCGGTTGGATATGATATAATTCGCGACGCCAAGACGAAATGTAGTTGCGGCGCCCAATTAAATCATGGTTTGTTTTAATCACTAATCACGACAGATACACTCGTATAGTAGGTTGCATAGTTAACTCTCTACACAGAAATATATACGTGGATGGTCCGAAAAGTTTCCAGCTTTATTAATAATTTTTAGTCCAGGCCCAATTTATTTTTTAACATCGCCACCTTCACTTAAACCGAAAATTTTTGATAGATTTTTCTTTGCGCAGGAAATTTTTGCGACTTTCTTCCGATTTTTCTCTGATTTTTAGCATTTTTGATCAAATTTTTTATCCACTTTTAATGAAAATCCTTAAATATTTTTATGGAAAATGCCAAAATCAAAGCAAAATCAAAGAAAGTCGCAAAAATTTCCGCACACAAAGAAAAATCTATCAAAAATTTCTCGGTTTAAGTGAGACGTGGTGATGGCTCCACCAAAAATTACTGAAAAGGCTAGAAACTTTTCGGATTATCCACGTAGTCTAAATATTAAATCGGGCAACCAACACGACTTACAATTATTAGATTAGTCGATAGAATAGACACTAAAAAACAGTGAAATTCTGTGAAGAAACAGTGAAATGCAGAAAAAATTAGTGAAATTCATTGAATAGACACTAAAAATAGTGAAATTCAGTAAAGAAACAGTGAAATTCAGTGAAATTTAGTGAAATTCATTATATAGACACTAAACAACAGTGAAATCTAGTAAAAACAGTGACATTCTGTGAAAATTAGTGAAATCCATTAAATAGACACTAAAAACAGTGAAATTCAGTTAAAATTAGTGAAATTCATTGAATAGACACTAAAAAAAATTGAAATTCAGTGAACAAGCAGTGAAATTCATTGAATAGACACTAAAAAACAGTGAATTGAGTAAAATTCAGGGAAATCATCAATAGTTCATCAGGCATATCTTCAATCTAGCAAATCGATGAGAATCAATCGACCGTTCGTCAATCTAACAGTTTGGTAATCTCTCAGATGATCAGATTATCAAATCAACAATCCATTAGCTTTTTAGCTCATCAGTCCATCATTTCAGTCAGTTTGTCACATTTATAGTCTATCAGTTCAACATTATTTTAATTTATTAGATTATCAATTCAGCCGAACTTCAAATTTATTAGTTTGTTAATACAAAACTTCAGAAAGTAACAGTTGATTCTCTAGAAGATTACATACCGCATGCGAAAGTGCATTATTTTTCTAAAGAATCTTTAATACAACAATAAATGTTTAATGGGTTTTAAGAATTTGTAAAATAAAAAAGACAATTAATACATTTCTGGCACACTAATTGAGTGATGGCGGCTTGGAATTGGTGTGAATTGAGCGACCAATCGACCCATTTCAGTGAGCGGTAGCAGCATACGCCCGATGGCGGTTTTTCTATGCGAATTTAATTAAGTCGGTGAAAGGCGGCCGCCGCCGCCGCAACCATCGTCGTCGTCGTCGTTTCATCAAGCGGATGAATGATTAATTCAACCATCACACTATCAAACATGCCGTATTTCTCATTAAACTATCAACCTTATCCGCATCGGCACGGTGGTGC
>JARJDW010002910.1:0-119873 GCA_030264715.1 Adinopsis sp. GC000173
TTAAGTAGTTTTAAAAGAGAGTGTTCCATGTCACGGTGAGCTTTACTCAAATGCAATAAAAACTAATTAAATTGAAAGTATATATAGTGTATTATTCGATGCGGTTTTTTTAGAACTTGCACTCGCAATTTTGGATTAGTTTAATGTTGCTGAAAATATCTATACCAATTTAATTTAGCAATAATTTATTTCGCGAGTTTGCTATGTCTTTAATGCATTACATTTTTTTCCGCAACACACGTAAAAGATATTATATAGTAGTTAGGGAGTTGCTGTTTTAGAACTTTGTTAAAATGCAGTAAAAATGGAGTTTTGTGTTTGTTGAAGCACAGAGGTGTCGTGTATTGTATAGAGCTTTTTCTATATATGATTCAATAGTATGTGTAACACGCGTGCTTGGCGCAAACGCAACACCAGCTCAAAATGAACTTTAAACACGCAATCCGGCAGGCATTAGGTGACATTTTCAAGTTTTCTCTTTTAAACTTGCATTTACCTAATTCTTATTATAAAATTAGTATACTGTGTCTCTGCTTTGCATAATCAATTACAGCGCCATCTTATTCGACACGTTTTCTACTTATTTTCAGCAGCGTGTCAAATGAACGAAACTTTTCTTAAACTAGTTTTAACTTGCTCACTTACTATTTTTGTCTAATTGAAAACACTTTACCTTAAATTGCTTAAAAATTGCATTATACGAAGAATAATTTAATCTTCCAGCTGCGCATTCTTTCGCCAGCATCAATAAATTTTCCATATCTGTTTGTTTTTCATTATAAGTATATAATCAGTACACATCATTTTGCTAAATATATACCTATATAGCAATTACCAACTATATGTTGAAAAACTATACATGAATTCGAAGAATAATTTAATATTTTACTGCGCATTTTTTCGCCAGCGTTAAAAATTTTTCCAAGCAATAATCAATTTCTGGAAAATCTATAGTTACATGAATACGAAGAATAATATAATATTTATCTACGTATAATTTTCCCTGCATAAATAAATTTTTGATATTTATTTGTTTTTTGCATTAAGTGCAATCAGTTCACATCATTTTGATGAATTTATTTAACAATAATTAACAATCTACAGTTATTTGAATACGAAGTATATTTTCTTCCTTAGCTACGCATTCTGTCTCCTACGTAAATACATTCTATATTGGTTTATTTTTGCATTTAATTTAATCAGTCTCCACTATTTTAATAAATTTTTATTGCAATTATCAACTATATGTTGAAAAACTATACATGAATTCTAAAAATAATTTAATTTTTCGCTGCATATTCTTTCGCCAGCGTTAGTTTTTTTTCCAAACAATAATCAATTTCTGAAAAATCTATAGTTACATAAATACGAAGAACAATTTAATATTTACCTACGTATAATTTCCCTTGCATAAATAGATTTTCCACATCTGCTTGTTTTTCTGCATTAAATGCAATCAGTCCACATCATTTGGATGAATTTATTTAGCAATAATCAACAATTTGTGTAAAATCTATACATATATGAATAACCGATAGACAATTATTTTATGAAAATAATTAAATTAAAAGTTTGATTTTCATTCTATATAAATGCACAATGCTATTGAAATTGTGAAAATTAAAAATGTTAAAACGAGAAAAATATTATAAGTACGTAATTATTGTTTAAATGCTTTTGGGCCCATTCAATTGTTTAGCTATATGATTTGGTTAATTGATGTATTTTAATAAAAATTAGTTTATTATAAACATATACAGGTATATATATTAAAAGTAGGTTTTATTCAAAAGGATAAGGATGAGTAAAGCATTATCATAATTTTGCATAAATAAAAACCAACACGCCAGTGCGGCGGTTCAAGTATTATAACGAAACTGCTAAATATTTATAAATAAACAATAAATATATCTGAATAATATTAATTGTATTTCTGTTTTGTATTCATATATTATTTGGTAATTACAAGTAAGATGTAATCCATCAAAATTTACATTTAAGATACTGTTGAAAATTTCATTAGGGAGCTGATGATAAATTGCGGTATTAGAGAAAGTATCAATTATCTTTGAAGAAAAATTGTAATTAGTTTGTTTGGTATTATTAACAAACATTAGGATACATTGTCAGTGTTTACTCACGCATATACTTATACAAACACAAATTGCTTTTGTATGAACGTTGTATTATATAAATATATATAAGAGTTATAATTATAGAAAATTAAGTTATAAATTTCGTTTTATTGTCTACAATATGTTTGCAAGCTGAAGCTTATCTATTATTGATATGAAATGTAGCGCGTTGTGTACTTGTAACATTATGATGTTGCATGTAAATGTTACTTCACTGACAGTCTGATATCTTAACTAACTGATTTAATATTTACCATTCTTAAACATTAGTTTCACTCGCAGCAATCGTCTCGAGATACTAGAACGTTTCAATTTTCTACATGGCGAAGGTGCCGAGCTACATTATTATTGATTAAATATTAAATTTAAAAACTTTTTTGAAGCATTAATTATATAATTTTATCGATTTAATAACGAAAATTCAACGTAATAATGTAAGTTAATAAACAATAAATTTGCCTCGCTTTTCATATTTTTCCACAAATCAAATAATTCAATTAGAAATAAATTATAAACGGGCTTTTAAAGTAAATATTCACAATTTGTAAATAGCGCAAATTAAAATTCTGTTATTTATATATAGCATTGTACATCAAACTATTTGTTTTTTGTATTTGAATCACAAATACTACTTTTTCCAAATGGCATTTTATGATTACGGTTAGTTATGGTTACGGTTACGGTTATAACGATAATTGATTTATAAATTTCACATAACTTTTCTAGAGATATAAATATTTTAAATGGTTTCATCAAAATAAAATTAATACAAGCATACAAAAAGTTTCAGCCGCGCTAAACTTTCCTATTTCTCATTTGCAAATCAAAGTTTTAACAAAACGTTTTTCAAGCACATTTTTACTGTATATCTTTAACCGAATGTTATTTATTGAACTAATTATAACTTTCCAATGTTACATAAATTAATTTGCGGTCAATGTTTAATGAATTTATAATCCCACCGTACGTACGATTGATTTTCGAAAACTTTCTTTTAAATTTTATTTATTAGTATAAAAGTTGGTAGACTTAATTTAAATTCGCGATTAAATCGAATGTAAGCTATTATTAAAAAATCAATTGTAGAACTTAATTCGCTAATGTTCGTTTATTTGAAGTGCACGTGTACAAAAAAAAGTTATGGAACTGTTAGACACGCATACCTTAAAAAATATTTTGTGTATAAAATATTATGTGCGCCCGTATATATATTTTTATTATTGTTTTTATTTTTCTTCTTTTATTCCGGTACAGAATGGAATTAATAATTCTTGACCTTGTCTAGAGAAATCACGACACCTTCACTTATGGGTTTATTAAACTTTTAAGCGCCCGATGAGGGAGAAAAAACTTTATCGATAATTTTTATCACATTATTTGAAAAATATTAAATATAAATTTTGATCTATATCTATACGCTATGACATTTTAAGTTAATCGATATTTTGTTTTCTCGGTGCTTGAGAATACTTGTATAGTGTACTATAAGGTGTTCCTTGTATGGGGTAGACGTGAGGTCACATTTGCATCGGAACGTGTGATGGCCCCCAGGTGCGTGTTAAGTCGCTATCGATTGACCATTGTTGCGGTCACGCCAGCCCAACCTCGATATTTCTTTCCTCCCAATTATGTTTTAACATTTTTTTTTATATATATATGTTTTCAAACAACATTAAAAATATTTTCTCTCAAATTACACATTTATGTGGATCTATATTTTTTGATTAATAGAAAAGTTTGTTAGAGTGAAGAGAAAAATAATTTTCTGTTATAAAAGTTTTCGTTGTGATTTTTTGGCGCAAGCGTAAGTTTTCCATAACGAGTTTCCAACTTTCGAGACCCTGGTTTATTAAAAATGCATATCAGATTTTATAGGACGTATAAGAATATATTCCATGTAAAGTTTTACTCTATAAATTATAAACTTCATTTAAGAAAACGCTTCTAATTTTATATGCCTTTTATATTTAATTAATGCATTTAACTTTGCTTGAAATTTTTAAATTCATTTTTGACCAAGCCACGTTTCATTAAACACACTCAACAGTCTTAATTTAACTTTTTTTTTACGTTTTTACGTATTTTTTTATTTTTTGCTAGTGCGCGAATCGATATGCACAAATTACTTTGAATCAATATATTATAAATTTAATACAAATTTGGACACATTATTAAAATATGTATACCGTGGTGCGAAAATTAATCAGTTTAAAACAAACCGTGATTCATGGAATGTCAGACTCCGACACTGTCAGTTATTTTGAATCCATTGACGTTCAGAATGATTAACTATGTAGTCAATATTAATTTGTAAGTGCACTGTCAGCTTACTAAACTATTTATCTTGCTTATTATGATTGGGTTAATGTGAATTCATCTCAACTTGTTTACAACAGTGGTCTAATGCACGCCTATTTGGTTGGCTTCATCAGGTGCTAATGTATTTCGTATTTAGTTGCATTCATTATTTGCTTTCGAATCATAAAACTATTATAAAATTAATCTAATAGATGTCTAAAGCAGAAGTTGGTAAAAAGTTTACAAAGATTAAAAGTTGGGAATCTAAAAAAATGTTATCCCGTGAAAGTAACATAACTGTCATTAATCAAAAGCTTATCTGTTGTTGATGACGTAACATAGTCCGAGAAATCAGGGGAGCTTTGTTGGTTGGAACTGTTAGAATGGACGCCCAACAGTGGAGAGGTGACAGCTTCTAGCTAATAGTGTAATTGGCTGCAAAAACGAGCATTTTCTGTCATTTATTCGGAAAATCCTCAAGTAATTTGGATCCTCATTGACGCCGGACTTTTCCAATACAAAGAACCTTTAAACGGTTGAGGTCATTGATTTTTTTACTCGTTCGAGTTGTTGCAATGCCACAATTCTGCATACATATATTTTTTGTGAAATAGCTTTGCATGATTATAAAGTAAAAAATTTTCATTTTGAAGTTTCATTTCTATCGCGTCCTGACTTGAAACTAAGATAAGTGATAATGGCGACTTGGCGTGTAGTAAGCTCGTACAAACTCTATGCCATTCTTATATAATTCTCATATAATTTCTAGTAAATTATCAGGTTTTATAATGAGAATTTTTCTATACTTGTCAAATAAAAGTTTCGATTTTTCGAGAGAAAAAAATAAGGTCTTTGACTACATTCTACTTAAACGTATGGGAAAATACTTTTCAAAATAAATTATTCTAAAAGGGATTTCTTGTCATATGTCATAATATCCCTTTGATATAAAAGAAGGAAATTTTTACATTATTTTGATTCCTTTTCCGGAAGTTAATGAAACACAACACAGCCCGGTACTTACATACTTACATGTATTGTATACGGGATACAGGGAATACATATGTTGCTGTAACAAAAACTAATCTCCTTTTTGTATGCCGCCTATTTGCGTATACATTTATTACGCAATAATCATTTCATTACATAACTTCTTACAATATTCTATATTTCAATCTAATTATTTTATGCCCTTATTTTGTTTACATTTAAATATGAAAAGCCTAAAGTGCGCAGTCCTAATAAACATACATTCCAAAAAGAGGGAATTAGCAAAGATCAATATTTACATACAAAACATTACAAGAGAGAGAGGAAAAAAGGGCATTTGCGTTTATAAATTGTCACAGTGCTTGTAATTCAATTCTCTTTGAAAAAGCAACACACAAAAAACGTATCAAACTGAACGACAAAACGTAAAACATTCAAATATATACATGTAGGTAAATGTATACCGTTATAAGTGGTCTATTTATTTTTTCTTGATCTCGAAATAAACTTTATTATAACCGAGAAAAAAAAATACGATTGTAATACAATTGTGTAATGTTGGCATATTATAATAATATTTCGGAGGTTATATATCATTTGGTTACATATACTCGTATCTATCTTAAAGGTATGCATGTTCGCAAACACATATATATATATCTATAGTAGATTCTATTCAAGCAGTAAAGATAAATTATATTTAATTAGGAATGGAAATCAGTTTACTATACACGGCGTATACCCAAATCGATAGATCTACATTTCATTTGGTGCATTTCGTTCATTTAATCAGCGAAATGCAAGTTGTATATAATTTGGAACATTTATTGAACAAAAGGTTATTTAATTATAGAATATAATAGTCTCCATTGCTTATGCAATACGTACCTTAATGAATTCATAAACAGCCTTATTAGTATGTAAGATATTTCGCATAAGTTCGTGTACAATTCAGAGGTTGTAGATCGCATTTTTAGCATTTAAATGGCAGTGCAATTAAAAGAGCAGTGCGCTATCAGCATGTTTACATTTATAGCACTGGTTTTCTTTTTTAAAATTGTGGTATCGCATTTAAAGTTTTCCAAGCTCGAAATGATGCTGTTTCACGATTGGTATGCGAACCCGGTTGTGGATCCGTCCAATTTCCGAGCTAGGTTTCCTATTCCGGCATTTAGTGCGACATCTAGTAGCAACCGTGATTTCCCGCAAGCTACCGACCTAACTTACTTTCCGCCTAGATAACACGGCAATAACTCCTAAACTTTACTAGACCTTTTTGAAAAATTACTTAATTTTCTCTTACACACCGACACCCACACCCACCTTAGAAGTTAGACTTTAAAATGAATCATGATTTATCTGCAACTTTTTTAAATTTCATATTTATTTATGCTGCTGATAGTAATAGTGTTGTGTGTGGGAGCAAACAATGTTATTTTATTTAATAAATTCTAATTTGTAATAGCGCGTATAGCCTGAGAGAAAGTTATTGAGCTTTTGTAAAGACGCATACATCACATAGTGTGAGGCAGCATCAAGGCATGTAGCACCGAGAACCGTGTTCATTTCATGCACCGCCGACTTGCAATGCACATCCGACCTAGCTCCAAAACTAATCCCTCACAATACTATCTTTCATCATGATTACCTTGCTAGCGCAAAACAATATTTACATTTTCATATTACGCATACATACGAGTACATATATCTACATACCTCTCTCTATATATGCTATATGCTGATACAATTTTATATCATATGGAATTTTAATTAAGTTCACATATAAAGTAAAATCTATTGTATAGTAGTGTTAAGCATCCGTTTCGAGCAACATTCAGTCCCGTCGCGCTCGTTGACACACTAAGCCCGGTCACAGAAAAGCTCACTTGAACAAAACAACTTTGTATATAACCACTGAAATTTTCTAGTAAATTACCCACAAAACATCATGTTGTATATAACCCGCATTGTGTACTACTTGCAATCCGAACTGAAACATATAAAAATCTCATTTTATTTGCACTCCACTGTATTTCATTACTTGTGCAACAATTTTTTGCATAAAATTTTTACTTTTCAAACAATTTATGAACCGTACATATTAATAAATTTTAATATTCCAAACCAAAAAACTTTTTATACCTTTTGCATTTCAATTGTGCTGGTCACTACTGTGATATATTGTGCCATATTATGCAATTTAACACTTAAATTATTACACTTGCATATTACAGAATATGTAGCTATATGTATTCTATTGGGTTGGCAACTACGTAATTACCGATTTGTTCGATGAAATAAGACAGTTTTTCTTTTTAATGGAAAAACTTTACTCTATTAAGTATTTTCCATTTTGTTCGATGACCTTTTGCTATCTTTCTTATGATGATTTTGATTTCATCCTCATTAAGCTCAACTGGTCGTCCTTAATATTGGTCATCTTTAAGAGAAAAATTCCAGAACGGAATTTTTCAAATCAATTTTGGCATTACCTTTCTTTAAGGGCTTCATCAGCATACAGTTGACGTAATTTGTTGGCGGCTTGCACTGCGTTCTTTCCTTTACAAAAATCATAAAGCAAAATATGGCGACAATGTTCGTTCTTACACACCATAGTAATATTCAGGTAAAAAAGCTCTTTGAGAAAATATATACGCAATGAACTTATAAAGTTAGGTTAGGATGACAGCTAACATATATAAGATGACGAAGATCATAACATTTATTGCTTTCCTAAAAATGGGAGTAAAACGCATTTATAACTGAAATCGGTAATTACTTAGTTGCCAACTCAATATGTTATTTGTTTAACACATGAAAATGTTGATTTTTCTTAAAAATAATAAAAATAAATTACTTATTAAATGAATACCTACTTAAACTGTTACTTATGAATAGCGGGACTATTGCTTTTACTTGAAAAAAGAATTTATGTCTATTGTTTTTAACTTAAACAAACTAATTTAACTTTTAGGTTCATAGAATTAATTGTCGCGTCCAATATAATTCGTTTCCTTTTTACTCACACAGAGTAAGCGCTTTAAATTATATAACCTATTTTTTAATTAGAGAATAAATCGTTAATCTCTATATGTACTCAAAATATTAAGCCAATAAATTGGCATGAATAAAAGTTGGGGATTTGTAAGTGTAGATTTCATTATAAATTTACTTTGATCTACAAAAAATTTTAATTTCAAATTCCAATCACTTTGTCGGGGATTATCTGTCAAAAAAGTTGTCATCATACAATAAATGTTTGATTATTTGATACCCTTTAATAATTTTCAAGCCGCTCTAAATACCAAAAAAAAATAATAATTTCACTAAACGATTTATTTACTTATCACAACATTAAGGTTTAGTGTTATTTTATTGATGCTAAAGCTTTAATAGCGCGCAGATCCAAATTAAAATAATCGCAATAAAATTGCAAATTACGATAGGTACGATTGGTTTAGATGCACCACAACCTATAAAACCACTATGAGTTTTACATTGTGATCACCAACCCGGCAATGAAAAAGATTTCGCTATGTGATTTTTCACACGACCTCATCAATTGCTTTTAATTGTTAACGTAATTGCTACGGATTTGATGGCATTAAAACATGCCGGATGAAAACTTAATGTTAATTTATTAACGTTTACGTACAAATTGATTAATAATGCATAGATTACGAGTGCATAGATATAATATACAAATAATATATATGTAGGTAGGTTGTATGTATATACGTTTGAAATGTGAAAATGAGCAAGGATGGTGCGTTATCATTGATCCTTCAGATAAGCGATATGGACTATTTGTAATTCTATTATGCTTTTGTGTAAAATAGATAAATCAACATTAATACCAACTTGTCTGCATTCAATAATAAATTACTGTTATCCATTCGACAGCGCGTTTTGAAATAAAAATTACTTAAGGGTCGCTCTTTTTGGGAGAGAAAATAAAATATGAAATTTAATTGGTGTGTGTGTGTGGTGGTAATTCTAAATGATTGATAATAGTCCGGCGTGATGTTGAAATGTTAAAACATTAATTGTGTGCCTGTATTATTGGCATTATATTATTAAATATGCAAATAATAGTTGTGTGTGTGTACGTGTGTTGATACATGAAATAGTAAAAGTGATGAAGCAAACATACTACGCTTTGTGTCACATACAACTCCTATTGACAATGAACACGTACATAATTCAAAGAGCTTCTGGTTGAATGACAGTTGTCAGTATGTTTCACAAACTATATACACACGTACCTACCCCCTTTCCATCAAGAAATTTTCATCATTTCGATCACTTGTAATGCAATTTTATGTCCGTGGCTTGATTTTTTTGTTGCCGTTATTGTAACATGTCGTAATGTAATTTATTTTATACACACATGTGGTAAATCTATTTTTATTCCATATAATTGAATTTAAATCGGAATATTTTTGTGTTGGATCTAGTACATATTGTGATGAATGTATTTGCAAAACTCGTACTCTCCCTGCGAATAGAGTCCTATACATCACATAATATACACATGAAATATGGGATTCTGGAATATAAATAAATCAATTTTGTCTGCTTCAGTTTGTTTATGTTTAGACTACATTTCCGATATGTATGTGTGTCTGGATGTATAGGTGTGTGTCTATGTGTGTGTGCATTCCCAAATATACTTCAATATTTTTACATTACGTTTTGACTTTATATCTGTATGCACTATAGTGCAAATCAATTTTTCATTTAAATAAATACCTACTTTAATATGCGTTCGCATATATTTTTTTCATCTTCATTCTATTTGCACGTATATGCCTTAGATATATTTATATTTAGTATATACACGTACATGTATTCTAACAGGTTGTGAAATATGTCACATCTTTTTTAACACCATCGCTGATATTGATTTAGATACGAAATAGCAAAGAAAATGTGAATTGACATACAAAAAGTCGGCTTGTCGTTTCATCGGATGCAAGAATGTATAAAAGCAATATTTCGTGCCTCGAATATAAAAATACACATACAAGTTGATTTTCCTAACTATTTTGATATATACCTACTAAACATGCTCATACATGCATACGCATTACAACTCTTTACTTTTTTTATCTAACATACAGAACATACAGCAGAGCAGGTTAGTTTGGTAATATAATTTTGCGCAAGTATAAAAACATTTAAAGATGGGTCAAATATTGATTTTTGATTTGGTTAGAAGAATGTAATATACGAGTGGTAGTAGAGTATATACGTGATCTACTACAAAATTATTCATGAATTTGCCAAAATTTATTGATTTTAAATATTTGAGATAATTTAATTTAAATATTCATTATCGCAGATGAACAATGTTCGACAAAAAAGATTTTTTATTGGAAATGTGGAGAAAGTCATTTTTTATTAACTTTATGAAAAAATGCTACGTGGTATAAAAAATGTTGAATTTACTGCTACGCTGCACGTATATGTACATACATGTATGTATATATGTGTATTTCATCGTAAAGATTTTGTAAAGGTATTATTAAATTTTAATTTTTGATTAATTTATGGCTTGGGGTAAATAAAACACATAAATTCAGTAAACTTTACTATAGGTTGGGATTATAATTTAAATTTTTTGTGAAATTATAGCTGTAATTTGTCTAGTTTTATCGCATAATGATTTGTTTGATTAATTTGCTATAAACAACTCAAAAATAAATATAATATTAGAATGGTAAAATTGTAGTATGGTGCAGTATAATTAGTGTGCTCAGTTTTCCGACAAGGTATATTGCATGCAAAGGTCTGTAGCTTGATTTACACCCGACCGTGTATTGTGTGGAGTGAATGGTGCAATTACAAGAAAGACAGCCCCAGCAGGTTGTTGTTCTGGCCTCTGTTCCGGACTATGGCATCCTGCTGGCGTGCTTCCGATACCTGGCTTGTTAGAAGCTAGATTGATTCGATAAGATAAGCTTTATAGTGATTTTAAGTTACAAGATTTTCTGATTGTATCAAATCGTAAACAACTACCAGCTAAAAAACAATTTTCTTATCTCTAGTTTGAAAGTTAAATAAATTTATGTAGGGTATGTGTTGGCAGTGTCCAATTAAGATCCGATAAGAAGCGAGTAAGTATCACCTGTGACTGATATTTTCAATAATATACGTATGCTTTCAATGATTTCTATGATATTTGTGTTGATGGAAATTGATGACACTTGAAAACAATTTTTTGCATGAGATATTTTGTTTGTATTGAATCAGAAATAAAAAATGAAGTGGGAACTGTTTCAACTAGCTATGTAGATGTCATCCCCAGGGCTATGTACTGAGATCAAACCCTTATTTCTTTAGTAGCATTGTCCCTTGTTTTGTAGATGTTTCAATTCACCCTTCTCTTGTTTTTGCTACCATATTTATTATATTTATAGAAACATTTTTTTGCTCACTGTTTAGCATTAACCAACAACCACAACTTGATGCTATATACTACAAATATATATGTATATACGTATAGTTCATTTCTACTCGTACTAAATTGTATTCTGTTGGATTTATTTTTCCAGATGGGTTGTTGTAAGGTTTAATGGCTGGTGGGTGTTGGAAGGTTATTTTTCATCTTTATGATATGCAAATGTCTGAAATAGGCTCTTGTCTATATACCATTATGCTAATATTGTAACATTTCCTTTGGACTGGGCTGGTGGCTGGTGGCTGGTGTTTTGTAACTTAAATAATTTTCACTGGATATAAATTTACGCATCGTAATTCGGATGTAGTTGTCAAAATCACGATTCACCATTTGTAGTTGAGCTTTCGTTACAAGGCTGCAACTAACATCCAAGCTATTTATCTTTATTTAAACGTGTCTTCATTTATCGTCGACAGACGAGATGCTGAGATATGGACATTTATGTTTCTTGCTTCAATAGGCTTTCAGGTTGAAACTGGCAATCTTTAAATATACATAATGGAGGAATGTATGTATACAAACGTCTACAACATTTATAGGGGAGCGTTTACTGCTTGTATTCTTATCCATTTATTTACTTAATTAACATGTTGTAATAATCTTAAATTTAATCAGCCCTTTTCGTAGACATTTGTTAATATTAAGATTAGCTACATATACTCCTACTATTCTTATAGGTAGGTATAAGTAGCATGCAGAAAAAGTAAAATTTATTTAATTTTGTATGATGAGTTGAGTATGAAATAGGTCGTTCGTGATCCTTTTATTAATCTACGAGTTTAATTCAACAACAGGATCTAGATATTCGTAATTTTAATTGAAATAGAACAAAAGGGAGTCATTTATGCAAATATACCTAATAAAGAGCAAGTAATTACATATCTGCACAATTACGAAAAGCTGAAAAGGGTCTATTGTTTTAAAGTGATTTTTGATATTCAATAAAAATTCGCTTTCTTATCTAAACACTTGAAAAAAATCTATCGCGTTCATTCCACGCATTCGTGTAAAACAATACTAAATAGAAAACACCAAATTCATTGCTTTCCCTTTTTTTATATACAGTTGGAGAACACGAAAAGACTATCAGAATATGCGAACATAGGTCGTAGCTTACATCCAGCACTAAACAGCGTATACGGCGTACACGCTAACACTAAGTCAAGCGTATGATATTGATTACAAAACACAAAAAAAAAGTTGATCAATTATGGGCATTTTATTCTCTAATTAAACCCTGTTGGGTGCCCGTGTTTTAGTTACCTTATGGTTGTACTCATTCCGTACACGCAACGCCTTGTTTACTGAGATAAGCTACGAACTATCTTGTTTGGTGGTCTCCATAGAAGAATAAGGTGAGGCGCGTGAGTGGAATCATTCGAATTTCGTACAATAAAGGAAATTGTATTAGCGTAATTAAGTATTCTAAATAACCTTACTTTGCACCACAAATATTCTCATTTTAATCCAATTTATTTTTATACTGTAAACTCTCTCGTAATTTTCTTTTAATGCTTCTTGGGTGTTTACCTACAAAACGATGAAATTGTGCTATTAGAAGGGACTGCAAACATTATTATTAGCATAAAATTTTCCCAATATTTTTGGTAAACTTGATTCAACATCATGCTGCTGCAATTTTCTTATTTACTACATGAATAATTAGTTTAGTTTAGTACCTATAGTTAAACATAAAAATTTCTGAGTAATGCAAAAATTTTTATAGTCGAAATGAGACATTTATAATGCACGTTACTTTCGTATGCAAACAAACATCCATACGTTATTTTCTGCAGCCATTATTATATAAAATGTAAGAATAAAAATTTGATATTTGCATGGAAATTGTATGCATTCGACGCCGTTACTTAATGTAGATACATTACGAGTGCGATAACGACGATTTCTATAGTGAAAAGCCGCACCCAACTGGGATATTCCATGAAGAACCATCCTACCGGATAACTGTTACATTGTTTCACTACATAACAATAACTTGTTCCGCAACATTTTCAAATTGCACAGATTATTTCCTTCCTTATGTATGCAAACAAGTATGAAATTTAATGACAAAAAATGCGCATTGTTTTAATAATTAAACTTACCGAAATTGCGCCACGAACGCGAATATTATACGATATTTTCTTGTTCAAATAATTGTTCTTTTCTGTTCGATTCGACGAGATAAAAAAACTACGTTATTATTCAAACAGCTTTTTTTATTATTATTTCAACGGAACTTTTTGGAACATTGTTATTTGTGAACAGCTTGTTCAACTTTCAGCAACATTTTTTTTATATATTTTTTTTATTTTTGAAATGTGACTGTCACCATATCCACGCTTATTTTAAACATCGCCGTATAATGTGTTATGTTAAAGTTTCGACATTTTGATTAAGTGCAGGACTATTTCATTTTACCAATGGAATTAATGCAGTCAATTAGTTAATATCACCATCGATCAAGTGAATGAACATGGCGATAGCTGAAAGCTATATTGACTAAAATTTCACCCTTGAACAAGAAAATTCGTTTTTCTTTCACAACAAAACAACAAGAAACTATTGCATGCTGCTTCTGCAATTATTTGAAGTAATGTGTACAATTTCATTAATGAAATAATATACATTCTTACAATTAGTGAGTTTAATTAATGTAATGCAAGTTTATGTGTATGGAAAACTAAATTATTGTTTATTAAAGTAATGGGAATAAAGCATTTGTGGTATAATTAAATGCACAAGGAATCAAATTATCTTGTAATTAAATTTTCTAAAAATTAATCAGGCAGGATGTTTGTATGCAATACGCAGCAAACGCAGCATGTTATTTTCATATAGACAAAATTTGATTTTGCTATATAGGTATTATATACATTCCACAAAATGCATTTATTCTTCAGTGTTAGCTATAAACCTTATGCTATATCATGTTTAATAGCATTTCATATGTGCCAATCGCTGATTTGGAAAAAACAAGGAATCAAAATTATCTTGTATAATAATTAAATTTTCTAAAAATTAATCAGACAGGATGTTTGTATGCAATACTGGTAAACGCAGCATGTTATTTTCAAATAGGCAAAATCTGATTTTGCACTATAGGTATAATACATTCCACAAAATGCATTCATTGTTCTGTTAGATTTTTAAAAGCTTCAATCCTGATGCTATATCATGTCTCATAGCATTTTATATGTGTCAATCTCGGATTTGGAAAAGACAAGGAATCAAATTATCTTGTATAATAATTAAATTTTTTAAAAATTAATCAGGCAGGATGTTTGTATGCAATACGCAGCAAACGCGGCATGTTATTTTCATATAGACATAATTTGATTTTGCACTATAGGTATAATACATTCCACAAAATGCATTTATTCTTGAGTTAGATTTTTAATAGCTTTAAACCCAATGCTATCTTAGCATTTCATATGTGTCAATCTGTGATTTGTAAAAGTTGCTCCTATATACGACCTAAGAGAATTACTCATAAACATTTGCTTTTGTAATAAATTTATTATCTATTTTAAGGAATCAAATTATCTTGTAATTAAATTTTCCTAAAAATTAATAAGGCAGGATGTTTGTATGCAATACTGGTAAACGCAGCGTATTATTTTCATGTAGACAAAATTTGATTTTCCTCTATACACGTAGATATAATACATTCCACAAAATGCATTCGTTCTTCAGTGTTACATTTTTACAAGCTTTAAACCTTTAAACCTGATGCTATATCATGTCTCATAGCATTTCATATGTGTCAATCTCTGATCTGTAAAAGTTTCTCGCCTATATACGACCTAAGAGAATTACTCATAAACATTGCTTTCGTAATAAATTTAAAGTCGATCGTTTTAGAAGGGCATTTAATGGCTTTCAACTGCAATGCTTTAATCCAAATTGAGTTTGTCTTGTGGAAGTTTCTTCAAGTTTCTTCTTTTTATTTGCTTTTTGCCGGGGGTTTTGCCTATATATGGACTCAACTTTTAAGGGATGATACTAAAATGGATTCGCTTTTGACTATTCTTTCGTGACAGTTTGATGTTATAAGGGTCAACCGCACTGTTTTTTCCTTCCACTAAGTCGCTTTTAAAAAAACGTGTTGTGAACTTTTTAATCTTTCTGTTTGTACAATTGTCATCCAAAACGTTTCAACCAGACCTTTCTATAGAAAAATAAATTAGCAAACAGTGCGATATGATCGGCGGGTATATTTTTGCAGATATAAAGGCTTATTGACTTCTTTGAATTTGTAACTTGGGTAAAAAAGTTTTTGAGGAGATGACACGTTTATAATAGGCGCTCGTTTTTCTTACAACGAGGGGGACACTTTTAGTGTAATGAAAAATTTTATAACGCCATCTTATATTGCTTTTCTATTTCTATATGAAAGTTTAAAGCTTAGTAAATCTTTCATCTCAGATGTTACACAGGAAATGAAATTTATCGCCGTTATTAATTCATAATCTATATAATATAAATTTATGACATAAAATGTTTTATAACTTTTTTTCCATTCAGTGTGTGTGTATGGGTGTATATGCAATTGATATCGAATCAGATATTGCACAAAACAGTTGTCGCGAATGAATGATTTAATAACTGTTGGAATGATTGGATTGATTCGCGTGAATCTGCGAAGGGTGGAACTTGTTTAGATATTCCATCAAGCGAATGTTCAGAATACATGAAAAGTAATTTATTTAAAAGCCTTTTATAGACAGTCATAATTTTATTGCGTTTACCGTTTTTAAGTAGTTATAACTCGTATTTCTTTACGAGTCTTATCGTTATCTTAATTTTCTTATTACATACTTAGGTAATGTATAAATAGCAATATATACGAGTGTAAGTGTACTAGACAATTTTAGATTTGATTTTATGATAAATAAAAAAGCGACTTGTGCTAATCACATGTCAATTGAATGGACGGAGTTCGTCGGACTTCGAAATAGCTTACTAAATTACTGACAGAATCAGTATAAAAGCACTAGGATTCGATGAATTTTTCATATGCGGCCACTTTTGAATTTTTCATTTTCTCATATATTTGCTCATCTGCAGTCTAATACGTTTCCAATATCATAATATTCTTTACATTATAGCATTCTAGATTTATGTTTGATTATTGCACGTTTGTATAAATACATTGGCTATAAATACGGAGCACATATGAAACGTTTTTCCAAATCTAGTCATTAATAAAATTTTATTTCGCCACTACGCAGTTTCATTAAAAATACATTTACTCGCATTTAAGTTTATCAAAAAATTATTTAGAATGCAATTCATTACAACCAACGTGAATTAAACAAATTGCTCTATTTTCTTAATTGGATTTACTATTCAAATATATTATAACTAAGTTTGCGACTTGTTTTATGTTTAACTCTGTTAGTTTTAGATAGTTGTTAATTACTACATTTATTTTCAAATTTTTAAAGTAGCGCTTCAAGTATAATTAGTGACAATCCTTTTGAATTTATGAAATATGTAATGCAGCTTGCAGCTCTGAAACGAAGCACATCCAATGAAAGATTCAGCAAACAATGCTTTATAAATATAGTCTTGATCGTCGACTTCCAGGAATTCCTGCCATAATGAAATCATAAAGTACTGGAATCAAAAATATTCACTAATAATAGATAAGCGCAATTATTCTAAAAACTGAAATAAACTTATAATTTCAATATCGATTTGTCAATTCGATAACAACCTTTAACCATATTTACATTTACTTTCCAACATATAATTACATGCATAATTTTTTGATAAATATAGATAGTGGAATAGTGGTACATAATGTTACGTAATGTTAAAAGACGTTTCATATAAGGCATCGTTCTCATATATCATCATATTTCTATCCTCATTGTTCTAGATCACATTTAAAGTCGTTAGTTTCTAAAACAAACTAGAAATTAAACTTATATGTGCCTTCTATTGTAGGATATTTCACCAATTGCCAAAATATCACTTTACTAACGGACGAAGGTATGTGTAAGCACATTTGCGTATGCCTTCGAGTTTATTCTCCTTTTTTCTTTAATTTATATATAAAAAGAGCACCACAGCATGTATGTTTTAGGGTTTTTTTATTTCTGTTTAGTTTTCTATATTTTTCCTCTTGTTGTTTTTTAGTTTTCTAGATGCACCAAATGTGTTTTACCTGGGTTACAGACATTTTCCACGTGTTATGGTCGTTAGCAGATGTTGCGGCTTCTGTTCGCACGCACTCATGCATATATGCATGTACTCTGTGATATGGCTGCCAAGTCTGACAATTCTGTCAACTGAATACACATTGTAAGCTAATCAGAGTATTTTGCATAACTTTATTAATATATACTTCTGTACAATTAAAATAAATCTACTTGAAAACACTTTTGCATACTTGTAAAATATGATACAATAGATATAGTAAGCAATACATATCAAATCTTGAACAACTTCATATTAATCCATATTAAAACAGTTAGCAACTTTCCCCGTAGTTATAATTAAAAAATGCCTACAGAATCTTGCATTTTTTCTTTGTTTTGTTTTACTTTTAGTACTAGCCGTACCGTACCTACGTAGTTTTTGTTTAGTTAAGTTTATGTAAGATGATAATACAGTCGCTTGTAATTAATTAAAAAGTTGAAATAACCACGCGTACATTTTCTGCAATGTCATTTACCATAATTTTGTTACACGTAAAGATTTTTACCTCTTGGCAAGTCTTTGTTTTAACTTGGTTTTAACTCACTCAATTAAAAAGTCATTTAGATTATTTTTGAGTGCTTTCTGGCTGGCGTTAAATCTTTGTCTTAAATCTGTTAGGAATAATGGCGTCACTTAAAAACTAGACGAGCTTATACACGACAGATGTATAAAACTCATGAAAATTGTTTTAATACAAATTAGTATATTCAAAGTAATCTAATGCAAAATTTAAAAGTTAATCTTGCTGTAGATTGTCGCTGTTTCTCCCGAGTGAGAAGCTACTAATAAAATAATAATTCAATTATAAGTTGCTTGCTTTGACGTTTTGCGAATTTCTTTTCGAAAATAAGGCTTTTATATATATACAATATTTTCAACCAAAACATATTTATTTATTTCATACAAAAAGGAGAAATAGTTGCAAAGATGTGTAAGAAAAGTAAAACTTTTTTATAGAATTTTTATTGGAATCTATTTACACAAGTTTGTGTTTAAAAAAGTTTTAAATGGCGTTATATAGAAAGTTTTTGGGTGAGAGGGTGTATAGGATTTCTTCTTATAGTTAGTGGTGTTGATCCCAACCTTTCTACATGATTCCAGTGTCGACCTAGCAACACAAAACTCTTTCAAGTTTTAGGTAAAATGAGCATAGAAAAGAATATTGAGTTAGACCTGGTCTAGATCTACAATCCCATTATTTCTTCTCTTTTTTTTCTTTACGCTCAGTGCTGTGTTTTCTTGTAGATTCTTTTCTAGTCAGACCTATCTCGTGGCAGATGACGCTACGAATTCCATCATCGACCCTTTTCCCTCTGGATGTTATTTTATCCTTTTTTTAATCTTATTTTACTTTGCTACCTCACTGAATCCCTTCTTTTATTTCATTTCTATCTCTTCAATATCTCATTATCAATAGATGTATTTTTTTCTATATACAACTAACAATAAATGTGTCGTCTATTTTTTTGCAATTTTCGTAGCGCGGGTTATAGGCTAAAAATCGATTGGGAGCGCTCTATGCGAAGGAGCAAAAAGTAGAAGAACATAATTTAATAGTCTCAAAGGACATTTGTGTTATGATTATAAATGTTGCTGTTTTAGCATTTTTGCATAATAAAATAACCTATATCTTATAATTTATTTTACGGCGTTTTTCCCGGCTCGTTTATTTGCCAATTTCATTTCTATACCAAATGTTTTTCTCTTGTTTTCCTTACTTCATTGCGCCTTCATGCCTTCATGCTTGCTATTAAATTACCAATGCTATACAACTCCGTTTCTTTGGCACTCATTAATTTAAACAAATAAATGGCGTAAATTTGGTCACCGCTAAAGAAAAGAGAATAGAAGAGGTCCTGTGCGCTAAGCTCCTTTGGGAACATTAAGTGTACTTTATTTGGCATGCGGTTAGAGGTTACGGTTTAATATCTGCTGGTTCAGTGGTCGTCATTCATTTCACTTACAGCCGCATAGCATATACAACATCCCAACAAACTCCTTCCATTTCCTACAACTCTATTGCCTACTTTATGGCACCTAAGATACATAACTAACGTTTCTACCTACCTAAATCTTAACTATATCTATACATAGTATTTTACATTTAAATTTTACATTCACGCCGATTACACGCATAGATATAACTAACTACACATTCACGTATACTATACTCATACTACTCCACAATATCTACCACACCACTATTCGCGCCTTCTGTATAATACGCTTAAACCTTTGAAACATTAGTTTTGCAAATTAATCATACAAATAAATGGGAAGAGGAAAAGAATACGATTGAGTTAGTAAGGATCCATTATTATAAATTGCGCCATTATTCTTCGGATTCTGAATTGAAGAGACGATCGTTTGAATGGTCTTTATTGAAAAAGCGGAAATATGCAAAACGCGCGCGCGCTCACGATGCATTCAACAAAGATTTTTTTTTACATTATTATTATATAATTTAGATAACGTCATTAGTTCTCTGTAGCTTATTATGTGAATAACAAACGAATGACAAAAGTAAAATAATTTTCCTTCGTTTGCGCTGTTATGTAAGTCAAAATTGAATACGTAGATATATATATATATATAGACGGTACACTCACTAGAACGATGATATTTTTACACGAATGCTTTAGCCAGTGGTGTTCTCATCATAACATCTGTATTATCCTGCCGGCTAGAGTTGCTTTTGGAATCTTAATATGGGTTGTAGTTAGTTAACGCTAGGACAAACGTTGTTACGTGCTTGTCATTGTTCATTGAGTTATACACGTATAGCTTTATAGCGCTTTACGTCCCAAAAGTCAAATTCTCCTTTCACATCATTAATTTGTTGGCGCTTTCATACCAAAAATGGCTCCTTGAGCCGCCACACGTTACATTTTCGTTACGTACTTACGTCCACTGTGTTAGGTGCATACATTAATTATTGATTTTTTTATGGCGGTTGCGAAATATTTTTGTACGTGTTATGATTATACAGTAAGTCATTTTTTCCTACGTGATGATGTGAACAAAATATGCTATAAACTTCCAGTTTTATAGCCGATGGTGCCCGGATTTATTATGGTTGCAAAATATGTGGCACACGATTGGGGATGAACATAGAAAAAAAATTATATATTATAGTATATCACATTGAACGGATTCTTTGATGTTTAAATATTGCTGGCAAGTCCAACATTTTATGCTTTTTTATGCTAAAAATTAATATCTTTATATAGAAGGAAGGCAGTGTTAGAAAGAAAACGCTCGCAAAAAAGTCGTCTAAAATCTGAGTAAGTAATCCGTTTCGTTTGATGCTTTATATTGAGATAACTTTTCAAAGGCAATTGAAGAATAAACATTTCGAAGCGTTTTAATAAAATTTCTTTTACGCGTTTTGTCTTAAAATCGATTATAATATATGTGGAATGTTTTTGTGTATATTTTCTTTCATTTCATTTGAAATTGGCGAGGACAAAACGATAGACGAACGACAGACGGATTTCTTCAAACAAAGAGAAATAAATCCTATGAGACACAGATTACAGGATCAGCGTTACTCCTGTTAGATGCTACAAGATTAATGATTCTAGGCGTTGGGACATCTTGACATTACTATGTCACGTAGAACAAACGCACAACGATAAAAAATCTATACAATGTGATGTTTCAAGACCTTTTAGGCCTTGATTTAATGCGATATCTTTAAATCTACTAATCAACAATACCTGTTGTCCAGAAATACGAATACGAATACGAATACGAATAGAATACAATAGCGGGCGCTTTTCCATTTCCAATTCCCATTGTCTATAACTTGATAGCAAATAATAATTTATTGAAATTACTGTTGGTGGTACTAACGAATGAATAAAATATTGATAACATTTTATATAAATTACAAGGTATGATGGCATTTATGAGTTTACGTACACATTTTATGTAAATTAAATAAATTACGATCAATACACATAAGAAATTACATGCATTTATATAAATTCTGGTATTTACTCTATGAATATATTCTTGGCAATTATTATCTTTTACAATTTGTAACATGCAATTTATTTCAAAAGTTATTCATGGAATATTTCAATTTATTTCTTCACGATTCGTATTTATATAATACTAACATATACATATCTACATCATGTACATGTATATATTGCCGTATTTTCCGAATCTAGCCATTTTTATGTTTGCTTAATCAGCTTAAATATAATCTAATGATTGATATCATGGGTAATTAATTTTGAAAAATAATTTCTCAAAAGTATTTTACCACTTAACCGTCGTTGTTAGATTGCTGGATTTACATTAAAAAAATATCGTATGCGAGATGTTTCATAATTGCTTGTCATCTATATAAATAGAATCTTTTTCCATTTTCTTTTGTGTAAAATTTTTATGTATAGGTATTATACACGCTGTTTGTTATTGTTACGAGAAGATGAAAAATTATTGCAATAGTATTATGACAATTTTTATTACGAAATAGTTCTGTTACAAATGCATTTATTGCAATTGTCTTTCAACAAGAAAATGTAATTTCTTTCCATCTACTTAAGCTAAATATATCAAGAAAAACAATGCAAATGTAATAGGGAGTATTTAATTAACTAAGTTTAAATCGCTTTGTACAATAGCTTCATGTATTAATCTAAATACATAATAATAAACAACATTTGTCTTGGAAGGGAACAAAGCAGTGACAATTTCATTTTTACCTCAAGATTTTTAAAGTCACCGCTGTGTGCAATACATAAAATTTATTACTAGCGCTTAAAACAATTTTTATTATATTTCGCTACAACAATAAAGCAAAGATTCCATTCCGCAATTATTTTCTTTCTAATAATCAAGAGTCGTACATTAAAGCCGAAACAAATATCATAAACCAAACAATTTTTATTAAGTAATGAAACAAATGATATAAAAAATATTATTAAAAGATTAGTAGCACATGTAGCTGAAATTACTAACAATTTATTAAAAAACTTAAACGTTTAAGTCACGTAGTTGTACACCAATATTAAAGATATTTCTCACCTTACATTCGATATTATCAATATTAAAAAAATGTTTTATGGAACACATGTTTTCTATATATATCAAAATATTAAAATTTTATTTTCCTTTAATATGCATTTAGGAGTTGTTTTGATGTTGCATGCGAACGTTTCCACGTATTTTATTTACAACAAATATCAACAACAAAATACTTGTATATAAAACATTTACAGTTTTCTGGAAACAATAAATAAATAAAATTTAAACTATTTTAATATTAATTAAATGCATTTTTATTTATTTGTAGAGGCAATAAAAATATATAGAATTCCATTCTATTTTGAATGTGTTAACTGTTGCATGTAGAAATTTATAACTATATATTACTAATATTTACATTTAATATTGTCACGTACAATATTTCTTATATATAATATAAATATTCATTTTCATGAAGCACCTTTACAATGCGAAATATTTTACCTTATACTGAGATAAGATTCAATCTAATTTTAATTGCTCTGCGAAAAATCACATATTTTTTATTCCTCTACCGTTTTATACAAATTTTAAGGCCCGCTCCGGAATTGAACAATTTAACTATTGCACGAAAACATTTATAACTATATTTTACAAATATTTACTTTTATTATTACCACGTATACAATATTTCTTATGTATAAATATTCATTTTCATGCAGCAGCTTTACAATACGAAATATTTTACCTTATATAGAGAGATAAGATTCAATTTAATTTTAATTGCTCTGCGAAAAAACACATATTTTTTATTCCGCTACCGTTTTATACAAATTTTAAGGCCCGCTCCGAAATTTATATCAAGTGCTCTTCCCCTCTATATAAATACATAATCATTATTCTTCAAATGTGAAATATAAATATTTTTCACGACGTAACAAATTGTAATGTAATTCCATTTATTATTAATACTTGAAAATCGTTGCCAAAATTTCTATCGTTAAAAATGAAAACGCGCTTAAAGTAATTTAAATATATTTTTTAATTCATGCATATTATAATTCCACTCATGGCCAAATTTATGCGCTCTATAGTATAAAAGGGATGAAATTTATAATAGCTTTTCAAATGTTTAAATAAATCTTTATCCCATCACGATAAAAAGGACTACGAATGCTACCAGGCGTGGTCGTCATTTATTGCGAGCGAAAAATAAATAAAAATACATATAATAACTTATAAATCAAGCCACTTTATTGAATTTTTCTTGTTAGATTTATAACCATAATAATCTCGTCCAGTAGTCCAACCTTTGCGATTTACACACGAATTTATTATATAGAACAATTCGAGCACTTGGTGTAAGTAAAGTTTAACTAATAAGTATCAACTTTATCATGCAACTTGCAAGTGGCTTGGAGATAACTTATTTAGATGTTAAATAATGAGGCCAACTTTAAAATATCTCTATTATATGTACAAATTTATCGATTCGGAAATTCTGCCGCTTTACGCTTTACTTTTGAATGGAGGCAATTTGTTTGTGATGATGTAAGATTGGCAATAAATAAATAGGATTTTACAATAGATTTAAAATTAATTTAAACAAGGATAAACCATTTTATTTTTAATTTTACTGCTATAGAAGATTGGAAGGGAAGAAAAAGAAATAGATATAAAAAGGCAGGGATTCGAGCTCGCAACGCTGTATAAAAAACATTTTTTCCAACTTCCGGTTTCAATTTTCGCTTTTTATTTAATTCGCTCATTCATTTGATTTTATTACGTGCCGTAGTGGTACAGCACGAACCATTCTGAAAATCATTTTGTAGATAATATGTAGTAAATGTTGATGAATTGTTGGCAACGTAACATATGAAAATCAAAATTGTTTGCGGAATTTTCAATATATCTATATAAGATTAGGAGAGGAATATACAATCCTAAAAACGAGTGCACTTGAAAATACGCCGCAATAATACTTGAAAATGTTATTTTCTCATATAATACTGCTATACCTAAACATACACGAATATTAAACCTTGTTTGAATGTTGTAGGTATATACGTAGCATTTCATAATCTAGAAAGGACTTAAATTGCTTGGAACCGAGACGGAGTCGAATTGAAAAGGCGTAAACAATTTTATTTATAGAACTTATTTGTTGTGATAGATACATTTGTAGTAAAAACACTTTACGAATCTTATCTTGCTAAAAGATAATGGCAATTCCGGTATAGCAGTCTATTAGGTGCGACAAATGGAACTATTAGATTAGTGATATCTGCGCCCGCAGTCAATAGATCCTTTTGTTGAAAAAAGGAGGTTACATTGATTGCATTTTACTTTGTTACTTTATGAGTTGACCACGAGGGATTACATAACTTGTTTCATCATCATCATGCCACCAGATACGAATTGACATTTTCAGTTTTTCCTCGTTTAGATTTATCACGATGCATCAATATACGTGGGAATTATCATTTGGCTGACAAAAAATTATTACATGCGCCTGCATTAATCATTACAAATATAAAATATTACAAAATCGCTGATATTTTTTTACGTATTTTTATAGATAAGTATTCGAACGTGTATTCGAATGAAATGTCTAAATTGGAAATATTACCGTAAAAAATGGGTTTTGTTGTTTTATTTGTGCCGTTTCTATTTTATTCTATATAGAATTTCTGCGTATTTGGGTATACATATACGAATATTATCTGATATGAATTAAACGTACATACCTACATACAAAATATAGAAGAAAGAAACGAATTTGTAAATATATTTTAATAAATGAATAATCTATTTATATCTATGTATTAATTAAATACACACAATATGAAAAATTAATAAGCAAAAATAATTACAACTTTTATTTTATCATTTACTGTATGTAATTGAATATATCTATTGTGAATACGTTACACCGTGAATTTCCCACATGCTTTTATTGCGATAAATAATATGCATAAAATAAAATTACAGTATTGAAATGAATAAATATTGTCTGTCCGGATATTATTACTAAAGCTCACAAAAATATAATTGTATGATAAATGCAAACGAATTATGTTTGCATTATAATAACATTTCTTCATTTTAAACAAAAACCATTTACGCGAATAATTAGAAAAATTCGCTTGTATTTTGTAGTGTACGGAGACTTTATGTCTCAACATTAATATACTTAATGAAATTTTACACACAGCCAGTAAGTTTTAAAAACTTAATATATTTAATTGTTTTGTTCATTATCTTAACAGTTAATAAAAAATGCAAATGTATTAGTTATGCAATGCAGGTGCCGTAATTTTAATTAGGATAAGTACATAGTTTATGACTGAGAGGTGCATTCTATTAGTTGCTAAGCGGCGGCGCACATAAAATGTTATAAATATGTAACAAAATTGTTATTGATGTGCATATAATATGTTTATGGAAAAAATAAATTGGTGCATATGTTGAATTCATATAGTACGGCGGGTAGGTTACAATTGATGGAAAATAAATTTTCACTATTGGGAAAAATATGCAATAATTCAACTTTATATCCGATTGGGTTCATTGTCATTTACCATGTTACATAATTTCCATGATTATTGGATGAATATTCATTGTGATCTTACAGTCAACACCAAAAAAACGAAACGATTTTGTAGAAGGTTGAAACAAAGGACAATATCAGTGTAAATTTTATAGGCTTTCAGTAGCTTTTAATTGAATTTTTTATAGCTCCAGAGCTTTTTTTATAACATAATAACAAAAACAAAAAAAGTTTATTAAAATGCAGAGGCATCTATGAGGAAAACTATGTACTATAAAGTAGTATAACAACAATTTACGTTTTTATGCAAACTATATACAACTTTACTAATTTCGAAAACTTTTTACTCTAAAAACGACGTTTACTCTACATATATGAAAATTACACACCAGAGATTTGTATGTCCTATATAAATATATAAACACGTTGAAAACAAATGCCCTGAAAAAATGCGATTTCTGCAAATCTGAGTACTTTATGCACATGCTAATGTAAATATTCACTAAAATAAGCATTTTCTTTTACACTTGAATGTTTTTTTCAAACAGCATTAGCATGTTTAATCTTATTTTGTTAGTAAATGTATTTTTTCACATTCAAACTGTTATTTTTTTGTCTATTCTTGAAATTTTATCGCAATCTTTTTCTGTTTGCGCGCGCGAATAAAAGCATTTATTATATAATGCGAATGTGGAAACCATTAAAGGTGATGGTGTACCAAAAAGTTGTTAATTTAATGTCCCACGGGTGGATCGATAGGCTATTTGGGAATTTCTTAATGCGTTTTCACTATATATTTTAAAAAGTTATAGAATTATAGGTGTAGAGCATAAATATAGAAATTTAAATTACATTTTTTAAGTGACTCGGGATAATAATAGAATGCTGCGAAAATAACGAGCGCAATTTTTTCCTCATTGAGGAGATTTCTCACGAACGATTTCAGTATTCTCTATTGCACTTTTGCGGAAATTAAAACGTTGAATTAAAATAATTTTGTATAGGCATTTAATTGCCGTCTAAAGCAATTATAGCAACTTGCAGTAAAATTCAATTCTAATTAAGAGTTGTTTTTAGAAAGGAAGGAAATAAGACTCGAAGCGCACAGAATTTCCTCTGTTTTCATTTCCTTGTATTTTTTACTTTAAATACATATAATTTTGGACATTGGACGTTGAATTTTTTTGCCACGCTTTTTGTATTATTGATTTGTATAAATTTAATTACGTACATACTGAATTTTCACTCTTATGACCTTTTAAATAATAAAAGCATTTTTAATTCATTTATTAATTGAATATTAAAATGCCAAACGTCCTGTTAGATTAATTTTACTTTTATAATTTTAATTTAATATTTCAACAATTAAAATTTGCTTTTAAGTGATTGCTATTTTAGGTAGATATTTTTCATAACGACAATTGAGCTTAAGTGCTTTTCGTATCCGTGCTATATTATGTCAATTTTCATTTTCGAAGCAAAAAAATGCTAAATTAAAATTGTTCTGGCATTCGTAAACAATCTAAATATGTATTGATATTGCAAACATGGCTAATCATTCGGAATCGAGAGATAAATACCGTCGATGATTAAGCATGGAATAAACAACTTCATGATTTTTATATGGATTATAATTAATGACAGATAATGTAAATGGGCTTTCAGTCTTTATGCGAAATTGTGTATTTATTATTAATACAGCTTTTTAATGTCCATTACTAGTAATTAAGTACTTGATACATTGTGCTGTTTTGATATTTAATATTTAATATCACACAAGCAGATTTTAAAATTTTGTTTTTGTTTAATAATTCTAAAACTATCTTATATAGTTACATGTTTTTGCTTATTAAAATATTAGCGACAGCTTAAAAATGAGGACAAAAAGACGTTACACGCTTACTACGAAAAACGAACTAAATTTTTGTTATTTAACTAAACTTTACATTTATTTTGCGTTTATTTTCGTATTTTCTAGTGTTAATAGTCTTTATTCAACAACTAATGTAATGTTATACCCACACAACTCTATTTATGTAATAATTTTAAAGCGGAGTTGAAACGTTTTTCTGAAATTTGTGTAAACAATTTTACGTCGGATGTAAAATAAATAGAGAAAAGCTGAGTATTAATTTAAAATGAAAATTGCTTAGTGTTGAATAATATTAGTTATTGTTTTGAAAAGGCATTTTGGAAATTTGTTGGTCAATGAATTGTATTTGTTTAACGAAATAATAGAATAATAATATATGTAGATTACTAATTAGTAATATTGTCGAGTAATATTTATTTAAAATAAGGATCGTCTAATTGGAATTGTAAATTCCTTTAACCAAAAACTTATTCATGCATGCCAATAAATTTGTATAGGCGCAGTCAAATGTACTAACTAAATATGCATCATTTATTTGACGAATTATTCAAAGTTTAAACTGCTTCTAGTAATATTTAAAATGATTAAACTGGATATTCAGTAAATTTAGTGGGGACAGCTTAACCTGGATTACATGTATAAGTTATTAATCATTTTAGTTTAGTTAGATATCTCGAGGGATTCTCATGACCAATATTAGATAACGTAACTGCCCATCCGGCTTTGAAAACTTTATTATTATTCTATAACGTTTCGAACTCAAAAAACTTTTGCGTTTTATAATGAATTAGCATAGGTGTAATGTTAATTAATTTCAACATAATTTAATATAAGTTACCTACTCGTACATACTTGGCGAACTTTCAACCTTACGATTAAATTATTATACTTTACTTACTATAGCATTGCTTAAATCATTTGAACTGCGTTTAAAATTAATATAGAAACAATGTATATGTTTGTCGCATTGTTAAAAGGGGTTAAAAACTCAATTCACAACTTCAGCACTTTCATAAGTTTTCAAACATTCAATCATTGTCACCTTCATCTCTTAAAAACTTTCCGAAGACTTTTTCGTAGAAAGAAACAAAAGTTTAGCATTGTGGACATTATAAAAGTAGCTTTTTATCACACGTTTAAAAGCTAAACGTCAAATAAAATTGATACCCATTTATTCTTTTATATATTATTAGATTTTCGTCTTTTCTATTATAAACATATATATTTTATTAAATGCTTTTATTCGCATGGGAGCGTGTTACGATAAGCATTGATTTTTCCTCGAATTACAACAGGTAAATAAAATATTAATAGCGCATTATTAAAAAATAATTAATCGTAAAAGAGTTCAACTGTTATTGTTATTTTTAATTGAAAAAAATAATTTTAATTTTCATGACTTGGTTTTAAAATAATCATTTATTTTATTTTTACTGTTTGAACAGTAATTTATTTGTAATTACAACGCTTGTGCTATGTTGTGTTGTGTGTATCCGTGCTGAAATATTTTACGTTCTTATATTATTAAATAAAAAATAAAACGACGAAGAAATTATCAACATTTACTCTTTTTTAAATCAAACAACCCTAATAGAATTTTAATTAGTTTTCCTATAGTATTTGTCACGCACAATAAGTATTGAAAACGCGGCACAAATTTTTGTCGAGCTTGCTATAAATTCCTAAAGTTATTAGTTTGTTTCGTATAAATCAAGGAAATTAAGACAAAGGGTTACATCTTACTGGGTCTTTAATTATAGGGTAAACCTATTAATGCGTATGAGGTTGGGTAAGAGAACAATTATGCAATTAACCTTCTACACCGCAGCATTTTACGCTTTGTAATTTAGCCATCTTACACGTTTTTCTCTACAGCATAATTATTTTTAAACGAGAAATTGTTTTTTAAATAACATTAATGTGCCGATGAAAATATGTATATTGTATGGTATGTGTATATTTGATTTATGTTTATTTTGTTCAACATGAATATTTATTTTGGCTAAATTGACATTTTTTGCGCAGTCCTAATACGGGCAACGAAAATTTAAATATATGAAAAATTTCCCACTGATAATTGAATTGATCGTTTGGAAATAATTTGTTGTGAAATGAAAAGGCAATATTTTATGGTGGATGGGCCGTGGCATTTACCTCGAAAATTTCAATTCAATCTTATTTATTGTATTTAATTACAATATCAGTAAATCAATAACGCTATAAAATGTTTGATTTTTATACATATTGTTTTAGTTATTGATTTTTTAATAATTTAATCAATTATTTCCGTCATTCGGCATCACAAAAATATTATTTCTATCAATAATTTTAAAATATTAATAACTGGTTGGTCGACCGAAAGTAATCTTAAAGTTTAATGATTTATCGATTGCAACTTTAAACCGATGTGGTTTAAACTACGAGTGTGCCTCCAACACGCTCTATAAAATGTTCTGCAATACCTTACATTTTCGAATAATATTTTTATTTGCTCAAATGCTTGTAAATACAAGTAAGAGTTATATTCTGTGTACCTAATTTGATTAATTATAAAACAAGTTAATGTAATTAACACCAATCTAATTGATTAATGAAAATTATACCTACTTGTTTTTTTCTGTGTGTATGTGTATACGTCGAAAAAATAATTTTTCATTAAGTTGTTTTTTTTACTCCGACCACACACCGAAAACAACATTGATTAAATTAAACCTTTAATGAAATCCATTTATTTAATCAATTAATTTTGAATGCCGACAAATATATTAGTTCGAAAGTCGTATAGAAAGGCTGTGAAAGCAGAGAGCAAGTTTAATATCAACATTGTTGAAAAATTGAAAATTATTTGTCACCATTCCTAATCTAATTAGATTATACGATTTTAAATCAGAGTGAAAATGAAAATTTTAGAAGTAAAATAAATTTAAGACATTTGTCATGGACGAGTAACTTTGTTCTTCTTTCGCGTTACTTTTTTGCAGGAATCGAGTAAAAATGTATCCAAGTTTAATTTTTAGAATTTAATTAACTTGCTCTACACATAATTTTCATGATGCAACCGCGCAATCTTTTTATATGCATTTTTAACCATTGCAAAAAGTTTTATTAATATTTTAATTAAAATTTATAATGTAAACGCTTTTTCTATGTTTTTGCAATTTTGTCAATAATTATGTATACACAATGGGGGCAACATTGTGTATCTTATATTGCAAAAGCGCATCTCCCATCAGCGCTGATGGAAATTCGTTCTCGACTTTTTAATTGCTTCTACATTGCACAAAAGATTAAATAAAAACTGTGTGTGAGAGTGTATTTGTATAGGAGAGTTATCAGATCACTACAAAGGCTAAATCATTTGCTTGTTAGTCTGGTCATCAGTGTACGTATTCAATGCAAACATCGAACACTTTGCAATTTACCCTTGCTGCACACATTTCAAATAAATTTAGCATTTCTACTTTAAATTATCCGTTGCACCAGCCAGCCAGTACAATTTTTTGTTTAGTTTGATTTTTCACAGAAGGGAAAAATTGTAATGTTTGTCCGATTTTTACGACCAGTTATTCCCAGCAACATCCATATCTCATAAAAATCCAAGTTGTATTATGAAATATTCACGCTGGTATTGATAGCGAACTAAAATATTAAAACATTCTATGTTTACGACTTGTTTTGAATAAAACCTATTGCGTATTGCGAATTTGTAACATGTATAATAATTAATTAAAGTAGATATAGGATGCATAGCGTGGAAGCGATTAATGAAATCTCATACTCATGGAAAACTTTTCATCTTGTTTTCAGCAGCAAAACAACAAGGAAAAAAATGTAAAAACTTTATTTGAGAGATTCCTTATGTTTACATTTCTAAATGTTGTTTTTAATTAAATTATTTTTATTAATACTTTGAAGTGAGAAGCTAATTAAAAACTCTAGTTCTTTAAGAAAATATAATAATAAAGCTCATTTTGTATTCACGTCATTGCAGCACTATATAGAATGTGCAAATGTTTAATTAATTTTTATCTTTCGATTTTAAAATGCATTTTCATATACATATGAAATACATCACATACCTAGATAGTTTGCTAAAAATTTATACCAGACACAGAAACACACACGAGATCTCGCAAATCAAATGAAATTTGTCGAAAAAAGGGAGCAAATATCAGTTTACGCATAAAAAAGCATATGGCAAACGCAATTTCCGTTTTTTTTTATCGTATGCTGCTGCCTCTGCGTAGTGCTTACGGATTTTTGGTTAATTAATTAATGTAATTTTTGCGCTAAAACAAACAAGCTGAATGGCTATTGTTGTTGTTGTTTTTTAAATTAATTACAGTTATATTGTATACGGCATGTAATTAAATTACAATAAAATAACAACAAACCGCTGTGACTGTTGATTAATAAACAAAACTATCAGTAGAATGGGATTAGTAAAAGATATACAGCTCTGTTAGCACGTACTCGAGATAACAAAAAAAGATAAAAAACAAATAGAAATGTATATAAATGTCACGAGAAAGCAGGAAGCAAGTTAAGTTTAGATCAATAGTAAACGGACAAGGGTGTAGTGGTGTTGCGACTGCGACTTGTCCCTATAGAGCTATATATCAATTATATACGGGGCGGTTTTCTATATAAAAGTATCTAGTGGCTAAACATATATTGGGCAGATGCGATGTGCTTTTCCTGGTGATTTAGCGAGACTATTGCGCTGAGCCCTGACACCAAGTTCGATAATCTCTGATCAGGGAAGTGTCATTTATCTTTGTAGCACATTGCGGTTTAGCGAAATGTACCCCCTGTTTATGCCAGCACACATGCATAATTTAACGCGCACTATAAACCATAAAAATATTATAAAGATAAGTTTATCATATAAAGCTTAAAATATATATTTTTTATTCTAAAAATAACTTTTATGCAAAAATATTTTCTACTTTTATTATGCATCACAATTCTCTCTCTCTCTCTCTCTATGTACATGGAATACTCATTCGAATTATTCAAATATTTTCAAATTTAACTATTATCTGAATAAACAACATTTTATGTGAAGTTTTAGTGCGCTGGATAAATCTCCTTCAAGGCAGATGCTTTAATCTACTTTTAAACATGGGTGAATAGTCAAATTTAGATATTTTCAGAGTGGCCATAAAAGCTAAATTTTCCGGCGAAAACTTTTTAAATATTTTAACAATAGTGAAGAATTTGCTTTCAAAGGATTAGATTAAATTTGACAGAAAAGTATTAAAAAGCTATTAAGTATATCTGTTATAACGTTTAATAATCATCTGATCGAAATTATTTAAGACACCATCATTACATTGTCTATTCTTTGATTTAAAGGCAATATTGAAACTTTCATCTCTCACATTGACTGAAAGAAATATATATCTTAATACACATCTAAAGAATCATAGAATTTTCCTTTGTTTAATCTTATAACAATCAAAATGATGATCACATCCTAAAATAATCGATACCTACACACAAGCTGATTTATGCATTTTATTTGTTCAACAACATTAAATGTATATAAGGTTATATTATTTTTTGAAGTTAAATATAAATTCAATCAAAATGAAATAACTTGATTAAATTATTTAAGACATCTTCTTTAAATTGTCTATTCTTTGATTTAAAAGCAATATTGAAACTTAAATCTCCCACATTAACTGAAAGAAATAGATATAACTACAATATCTTAAAACACATCTAAAGAATCATACAATTTTCCTTTGTTTAATCTTATAACAATCAAAATGATGATCTCATCCTGAAATAATCAACACCTGCATACAAGTTGATTTATGAATTTTATTTGTTCAACAACATTAAACGTATATAAGGTTGTATCATTTTTTTTCAAGTAAAATATAAATTTTATGAAAATGAAATAACTTGACAGCGTATAAAAAAATATGTGTCTTTTAACTTTGTATATTCAAACTTCAACAAAATAAACATACGTTGTGAAATTTTTTATATAAATATTGAAAAAGTTCCTTATTTACATTCTAAATAATTAAATATGCTTTCCGTACAATAAATACGAATATTTTTAATAATTTGCAACTACTACAATATTTTATTGCTGAAGGCAATGGAAACTGAAATATAGCGTATACAAAACAGTAATGCAATTATCTGTGTACATTTGACTTACCTACATAATATTACGTCATTATTAAATATTTGATACAATTACCTGCTGCCTACCTACACATTTTGCAGATTTTGTATGTTTTGTTTTACCGATGTAGCTAGTTTTCCATCAACGTTACAATACAAAGGTTCAAAAATCAATTCGAATTTTGCCTTCAGATAATTTATTCATATTTATTTTTTAATCTTGTTTTCGACGAAGCGGAAAATTCCCTATGGGACAATGTTACGTAAAAGTTAATTCGGATCTACTATTAACAGATATATAATGATTTATTTCATTGGAAAAGTTTTTGCGCAATTTTAATACAAAAAAAATTAGACAACCGTGTTGTGAATTAATTAACTAAAAATCTAAATTATATTACGTAAAACAAAATACTATAGAAATATTTTTATATTGCATAAATTCCTTTCTTTTCAGACAGAAAAACGTACAATAGGAACAATAATATACCAATCTACAAAGGTTTCTAGGCGTTTTATCAAACAAAAATAGAGTGGTGAAACTTTTCAACCATTGATTGTGCGAAAATGAGAGAGTTTGCATCTTTTACAAGAGTTTCCACATAACTTTTGTGTGCTTGACAAACAATTAATAAATAAATAAAATATTTACCATGGAAAATTTTGTAAAACAATATTTAAATTCGTTTCATCAGAATTTCAAGTTTTCATGAATTTTGTTCAATTTGATGCATAACAATTTAATGACATCTTAAAAATGCATGATTTATGAATAAATGCATAATAAATTACGTTACAATCTGATTAATAATAACGTGTACATAATTTAACTATTTATCTATATCTATAACTAATATAATTATATGAAGTACGTAATTATGTACACGAATTTACTGTATTTTAGTTAAAGTGGTACTTACACTACATGATTATTTGAAGATTGTGCTAAATTGTTAAAGTAGACGACTTTTCTATACTCATAAAAATGAGGTATATTATAAAATATAAAATATGAAGCCGGTGACTGCAATGAATTAAATATACGTGGGTGGGTTGATAAGTTCGTGCAATTTTTAAAGCGGCACAGCCTTTGCACTTATCGAATTTATTTTTTATTAGATACATCTTTTGGAGGAACGCACACAAAATGTCATGCATATTTGTTTATTAGTTTAGATTTGCGATTCCATTGAATGGGAAGAAACGTATTTGCCTTCTTTTGACCGGATACATCTCTGTCAACCCATTATTTTAATTGCTCTTTCATTTCATCTTTTCGTGTTTTGGTGTATCCAGGTTACATCTACAATCATGAAATGACACCTTTGATCCATTTGTTGCGCCAAAAAACTCAAAACCTACAGCACAACATGTCACACGATTTCGGTTTTGCTGTTTTGCTCGTTTTTTTAGCAATCCCGGCACCCCTTCTTTTAACAGCATCTTGATCTGTAAATAATGGTCCAAAATGCTACGCACCCGCTAAGTCGAGATGCTCACAGTACTAACAATTTACGCACCTTCACTCATTTATCCTCGAACACCATATCACGTATTTTTTTAATTATATGCGGCGTAAAAACAGAAATCATGCGACTAGGACTGTCAACATCATTTGTGCTCATTTTACCCCAACAATCCTTCTAAAACCGCTAGTATATGGTTCATATTGATGGTTAAGATTCACCAAAATGTTTCACTGGTTAATTTTTAGTTTCGTTTGCCGATTTGTCCTTTAAAAATAGTATTTTTATTAACACTCTAAACTGGTGATCATCCATTTTGATAAAAATTACACGTTTTTCCTGATTCAATTGAATGCTAAACAAATATGCATGAAATTTTGCGTGCGTTGCTCCAAAAGATGTATATAATGAAAAATAAATTCGATAAGTGGAAAGCTTATTCCGTTTTAAAAATTGCACGGACTTATCAAACTACCCACTTAAACTCGTTCGTTTGTAATTGTCGTTACACAGTTGCCATTTTATTTTAAACTTGTTTAATACTCCTTTATTTTCTGAATGAATAGAAATAAATAAATTTGTAATTGATTGTTTGCAAAATATCGTACAAGTTTCATAAACGTTTTCGCTCAAAGATCTTGTATCTTGTGATTGATACGCAATCGCGAACAATGATCTTCATCGCATCGTACAGCATCGTATAGCATTTACCTAATATATCAAAATGAAACAATGCGAAATAGCACCTCATTTATTGCACTCTTTAAAGACATTTTCAAAAATTTATATGCCTACTTGAAAATAAACGGCGCCAATATTTTATAGGACCTTTCAGTTTTAAGGATCATCCTCTATGCGCATATACAGTTATAAAAAATGTTTATCTGTATAAATACATTGGCATTTGACTTTTTTATTCTCTCCTCCGATTCTTTATACCCATTCTGACTGCATACGTATATATTATTTTTGCTTTAGATTTTCATCATAAATCTAAGAATGAAAATGAAGAATACGAGAATACGGCTATTCATCTTTTGCAATACCCGTAGATGATAGGATAGGTAATTTTGTGATATTTAATAAACCCACAAAGAATGTTTTCTCAAACAATATCGTTTATATAATGGCATTTCATTTCTAATCTTATTACACAATTGCGAATTTACAAGAAAATATTTTATTAGTATTATTATCCTCTCTCTCTCTCTCTTTCTCTCTCTGTCTATACAATATTATAATTTTATTACAATTTCGTTTTTAAATGAAATTATATCATTCGTAAACAAATTATGAATTTTTAATGCTGCTCAACTTGAAGTTTCAATCTACAATTATAAAATTATTCTTTCTTTTTTAATAATAATAATACATCATCAAATAAAACTCGGCTGAATTAAATTTCATTATGTATGGATGTGAAGTGTACCGTCGTAGTTAAATTGATCATTATTTAAACAGAAATAATTAGTAGGTGTTTGTTTAAAGTTGTGTTTGAAGTCCAAAGGACTAACGAGTGGTCATGTCAAAGGTTTTCTTGCATGTTGATCACACCGAAGGCTTTTAGCAAGCTCACCATCATTAAATCCTATTGAAAACCTCCATTTTGCAGCCAACCATTTTTTTTTTCTAATTAATACAATTCAATTTCGTTTTCATGCATAAATATTTTGCGGGTCAGCCCGTATGATTGAATTACCAACAAATAAAAAAAATGAATATTTTGTTAATAGACCCAATAAATAATTAATTAAATTGATAACTCATTCATAGCGAAATTAATTGGTTTCTATTTTAATTAAAATCATCCATTCAATCGTTTTATTTGTATATAGATTTTCATAATACTAATGCATGCAATTTTATTAGACTTTTTTTATTATCGAATTATATTGCTTTACCGTATATTTATTAACAGAAATGAAGTATGTATGTGTATTAACAGTGCATGAAAGCAAATATAATGTCAATGTTTGTATTCAACATGTTAGAAGTAATCTACATAAATGTCTTATATAACGTTGTAAAAAGTATGTGACAATGTGTTAGAATATTTATGTAATGGGTATTTTCCGTATCATTTTATGTGTATTATACGAGAATTCAGATGAAAAAAAATTTAACGGTTATGTTTCGTACATAAATACGTAATTGAGACAGCGTTTTGAAGAAGCACTTGTATTCCTATTGTGTGCATTTAATAGACCTATTTCAGATTTATACTTTTTGATAATAAATTTAATACAGATACTTTTAAATTTTATTTTATTACTGCATTGATTGTCGCCATATCAAACTTCTAATGTTATTTCTAAGATGGATTCATTTCATTTTCATGAAAATACATATTATTCCTATTATTTTCAAATAAAACTTCGATAAATAAATAACCGTAATGCGATAATATTTACAAATTACATAATAGAGTTGACAATAATATTAAAATTAAAATAATATCAATCTATACCTACATTATCTGTATGTTGATTAATATTAAAATTGATTTTGTTTAATTTTAAATAAAACACTAATTAAAAGCTGTATTGCTTTTCTAAATAAGCGCAATATTGTGAAAATAATAATAACAAAAAAATAACTAATACGAATCGTTTATAATAATTTTTCTACTTAGTTTGAAATTGTAATTGAAAAAATAATGAAGTTAAATGAAATTTGTAACTTACAGTATAAATAATAAAGAAGTTTCAAGATTTAATAACACAAATGCAAGTTTTTCATTAGAATTGTAATACCCTAAGCTGAAGGAATATAGTATAAACTTTATTAACAAATTCTTAAATGAATAGAATTACATTTTTTGCTTGAATTTGTAAATAGAAAGATTTTTTGTACTTTTTATAGCCTATGAAGCTTTAATTAACAAAAATAACATTTTTTGCTATAGAATTTTCTAGCATCTAATTTCTAAACTGCTTCATATATGAACGGAATTAATTATTATACTTTATCTTTTATTAGCAGCAACATTTTTATTTTATTTTTCATTATAACATTTTGTATCTACATTGTCAAGTTTTATATTTCTAAGAATACATAATTTTCTTATGCAAATTTGTGAAAAAAACTTAAATTATAAAAACTTTTGCTAAAGAAGAATCGTTAAAATGTTTTTTATACGTCAAGTATTCAAATCAGAAATGTTATAGCAACAATGAAACAATTTTATTTTGTTTTTTGTATTATTTCCGTAATTTAATTAAAATTTTATTTATTGTGAATACATTTTTACCAATAGTTCTAATGAATAATATTTTTTTCCCACCATAGACTAATTGATGTTTTTAAGTAATGAAAATCAATTGTTTTTGTGTGGCGAAATAACAATACGATTATCTGAAAATGTTTGGCACTGCAATAAGCCCATTCAAAGTTATTTCATTAAAAATTTTGTTTCGGCGCTAATTAATAAATTTTAGTTTCATAATAAATAAAGTTTGTACGTATATTAAAATTGTTAGTATGAAAAATTGTGTATAAAATCGCACAAAACATAAAACATTGCCATGTTATAACAATATATTGTAAAATTAAATTTGCAGCGAATTAAAATGCATAAATGGATGTTTGATAAAAAAGTATCGTACTTTACATTTTAGCCCGGCTGTAAGAAGGCGCTACAAAATTGAATTTTAAATAAACAACATAGTAAATCTTATAAAAACAAGTAAATCTTGTTTTATTTAATAGAAGAATATTTTGTGACTACTTTGTCAACTTCGATATAGCTATAAAATGCAATATGGTACAGCAGCAACGTTACCCTCTCTTTCACAAAACTTTTACGAACATTTAGTATTTTAGTTAGGTATTATATTGTATTTAGAATTAGATGTGTTGTTTGTACGGTGATTAGTATTTGCATATTTTCGATATAGGCGCGTTAGCAACACAACATAAATTCTTCTCTCTCCGTAAATCTCAAATTAAAAACAAACAACAATAGAAAATCTCGTATAACACCAAAGAAAGGTTTAAAGCCATTAAAAGGATTCCGAACAGGAATGAGTGATAAATACATCCAACGTGAAAGAACTTGCCAAAGATTTATAGGAATGCCTAGTAACATTGCACAGTAGACAAGCAAAGATATGAGAGTGAATTGAACTTCTTACGATATCTGAATGCCAATTATAGTCCTTCAAGACGATATAGACCGTGTTTCAATTCATAATTTCTCCATTTATCAAATATGTTGATGTGTGAATATATTTATTTCCAAACAATCGTAGAACGTGAGGCGCATACAATGCATGCTTTAGAAAAAGTTGCAGTAGTCCGACAGCAGGTATAAAATAACGATAAAGAAAAAAAAGTGTATCAGCGCACAAAAGGCGTTGATGGAAAAAATCGGCGATTAAGTTGTCACTTTCCTCACATTCATTTATTACAAATGGAATATTTTTAAAATCTACCAAAATAAAGTGGAGAATAAAAAAACGTTGAGGTTCGTCTTTTATTTACCTTCGAACGCGTATATCCATGAATAAATATTGGAAACGGTCTCTTTCAGGTATTCTCTCATTGTATATATATTCAAACGTGAAATCGAGCGCGAAGTCCTCCTAATTTATTGATGTGTTTTCACCGCTAGAATAAAATATCATTTTCCTGTTTCCTCAATGAATTGCGAGTATAAAGTACTTTTCAATATGAGCGGCGCTTTTTGCGGAATATCTGAAGCGCATTTCAGACATGGTGCGCTTATTAAAAAAATACCTAATCAGGACGCTTCATTTCAGAAGGAAACTACACCGATATGAATATTATGAATATTAACATCCAATATTTAACACGTAAGTTTATCCGCCGCCGGTTCGTCGAAAAACATATATCGTATATAAAAATACAGTGTATACAGAATCGCTCCATGTTTTCTCATTCGAAAGTCTATTTATCTTACATTTACAAACATAAACAGCAACTTCTCCATTTTATTTATTTTGCTCTCAATAAATCGAACAATTGATGGCATTCTATGTGTTATACATATTTATAAATGTCTTTCACTTGATGAGACTTTTACGTGCCTAATCTATTTTACAATCGCTTGATTACGTTACATTTGTCAAAAGGACTATTATTTTACTTTGATGTAATTACAAAGACATTTTTTTCTAATGTGTAATGTTTTTGTTTGTTAAAGTGCATTGATTAGTATTCTCGAGAGGTCCTACAAAACGTAAATGAAATAAAACGCTTTTCAACTTTCCTTTTTCCCATTCCGCAAAATAGAAACCGGAAAAAGTCTTTAAATAGAAATTTTCATATCGGTTTCCCTTTTTACAGGCTTAATTAATCAATTAAAATTCGTTGTATACAATACGAAAAAAATCTAATAGCATTAAAGTTTTTTTATATATAGGTTAGGTAAATACATGGTTAGTAGGTTTTGTTTGATGGATTATACTTTGATTTGAGATAATTACAACGTATTTGTGATATTTTTACGTTATTCTTGTGTATAATTAATCATTCTTTAGTATAGCTTTACTTACCGTAATGAATATTATCATTAAGGATGGAATTTTTAAAAGTGGCTAACTTTATTAAAATATATATTTACATTAATTTTCTTTAGTGTTTTAAATTAAAATTTTGATAAAAGCAATTAATTTTACAAAATTAATTGAGTACTTAAGTTTGAATCCAATTAAACGGATGAATATTTAAGTATCCAGGCTTAAATATGCATATATAATTTTTTTTCAGTTTCCTTGAGATTTCTCTATTAATAACGCTAATGTCATTAATCTAAAAGTTTTACCAAGTTATTATTTTAGTGGTTGATTTTGTTTTTCTTTCGTCGTTTTTTTTTGCTCAAGCAACGACAACCGGCACACGCTTTGCGAATTGCTCAAGTACGAAGTGTAATTATGCAAAGTAGCAATGTCTTAATTACCAGTCTTTATTCAAAGTCAGGTGAATAATAATTCCATTCACATTGAGCCATGATGTTTCCCCATCAGCGAGAAACTACTTGCTGTCAAAGTGTTTTACTTGGTGGTGGAGTAGAAAATAAATTTATAATTATTCTCATTCCACTTGCAAATTAACTTAGACCACTTTTCCACGAGACATTTTGAAAGCTATTCGCGAATTTTCATAAAACGCTGTATCAACTAAAATCAAAATTATTTATATTATAGATATATCTACCTATTATACTACCTACAATCGTTATCTCGTTATATTTGTTCAGTGTGTTGTTTTGTTGTTTCGTCATTTGCCGCTAAAACACTCCCCTTGTCAAAAAAAAAACTTTAATCCCACGCGAACTGACATATCTTACTTAATTGCAAGTCTTACACGCAAATACATCATTTAGGAACTTTTGCTTATAGATTATTATTAATTATTGTAATAAACAACACAGCAAACAAAATTGAGAAGTTGTTGCAAAATAGCGGTAAAGCTTTTTAGGTTGAAATGAAAGATAAATGTGACTGAATAATATTATTTTGGAAACGAATAATATCTAGAGTATAAAAAACTATAAAAATTTAGTTTAAATATATGGAATGAAAGTTATTTTTGTATGTAATAAAATCCCAGGTGGACAAACTGTTGTCGGACAAACCTTAATGCTTTATGTTTATGTTACAGATCCTCCAGAGATTATGATGAAGCCACGTAACCAACAGGTCAAGGCTGGAGGAATTGTGTCCTTCTATTGTGCAGCTCGAGGAGATCCTCTTCCAAACATTCAATGGAGGAAAAACGGCAAAAGGGTGTCCGGTGAGTGCTTTTTATATATCTTATTTTTTTGTTATATTATTTTCCAGATTTACGAGTCTGATAAATTTAATACTAATAAAATTAAGCCGTTATTTTTATCACAAAAATGATTAGCAATAAAATAGCCATAAAACGCTTTTAATTAATCTTTTTTTATTATTATATATATAAAATTTTTCGTTTTTAATATAATTTTGTTGTTTGTTTACGTTGGTATATAAATTATCGAAGATACATTTGATATCAGTTATAAAGCGGGTATTGAATCTATTGGCTATAGAAAATGTTATTGATATAGCAATAATAAAATATTTATAAGCATCTATTATGTTCCTGAATGTAAACCAATTACCGAAGATATTTAAATATGAATGTGATAATAATTATTCATTATTACATGATTTTTTGAAAGAACTCTTTTCATCGACATATATTTTGTAATTACAATGTTGCATTTATAAATAATAATCCACTTATTGTTACGTTATTATTTACAATTAAATATTTTTACAATGCGCACGAAATATTTCATGAATGAATTGACAACAACGGAACGGGAATATACTTGGCTTTCATATCATGATTCAAAAAATAACTAATTTATATGTATATGAATAATAAACAAATTTGATTATAAGCATACTCGTATATAGATAAAGAAAACAATTTTGCTCATAATTTTGATTTAATTTCATGTCAAAAATTAATTTAAATTTGACGACATAAATTTAATTTATTCGCAAATGTAATGAAACTAATTAATCTCGAATCAACCGAAATTTAATATCTTAAGAATATAGTCTATGAATATAAATTGCAAAGTGATACAATGATAATGAATTTTTAAATAACCGAGAATGTGATTTATGAGTTTTTAAATGCATAATATTCTTCATGTAAAATTTATATTACTAATATTAGTAGTGAGTGGAGGAATCCCGCACGCCTAAGAATAATTGGTTATTGTTCTTAAATAACAAATAACGAATAAATTGCAACTAATATACTTGAAAGAGCAACTAATATACTGTCTAAATGAATATAAACAATTTCCAAATTAATGTAATTTAGTATTAAAAAATGAAAAAAGCGCAAAAATCATGAAGGGACAATGGCGAAACTGGTAGGGTTATTCCGCTCTAACAAATAAAATAGATAAAAAAGCTACATATTCTAAACTTGTTGTTAAATATACAAAAATCACATGTGTAATTATTAGGGATGTCCTGTAAACTGCATTCTGTATGGACTATCCCATAATTCATATCTAAACCATCATTCGATGCTTTTTCCAAATTCATATTAAATTAAGCTAAGAACGTCATTACCCCGTTGGACAAATTTTGTTTTAAGAATATGTGAAGAGCAATCTAGTGCAAATTATATCTTAAAATATTTAGCAATGCACAGCAGAATGCCTCTTTGTATATATATTATCAGATCCAGAACGAATAACATATAGAAATAATTTAGCTTAAATTTTTAAGCGCATTTTTGTTGCAACAGAAAACACGAAATATTATATGCAAGTGCTACTAATTTATTTGTTGACGAACTGTCGTCATTTTGCATTATATTTGTTTACACAATGTTTGTGTTTTTCTGATCTCTACACTTAATAATTTTTAAGATAGACCAGGTTGCGGCATTACGCGGCATTACGCGGCAATCGCCATTACCTAACTTTCCCTTACTAACCACATACAATTATTATATTTAATGAAGAACAAATTAAATATTGCTATATTTAGTTACAAATTGATTAGCCTGGCATCACACCATATAATGTTTAGTTGAATGCTTCTTTATTTAAATTAATAACAATTAACGAGTCAATTTGGTAAATTAGCAATTTGAACGAATTGATTAATATTAATCAAACAACAGAAATACAAATTGGGGTGAATAAATACAAACAATTACTGTATGCCATAAATATGTTCAGCGCAAATTCGGCGATACTTTCACATTATGAAAATTTTCTTTTGCGCACTTTGTTACAAATATTAAAATCAAATTACCTAATTAAAAATTAATGCGTTTTTTTTCTCTCATTTTTTATACAGTTCTTAATACATCAGATTTCTTTTATGCCCAGTAATGTACCTTTTAAATATACCTACATTCAATTATGAAAGAGATTTAATATTTAAATTAAAAGATGAAGTAATGAATCGGGTCGCTTAAATTTATAACTTACTTTCGAAATTAAGTGTCTTGAATGACATCGTGAGCTTCAACTATCTATCATAGTATTGTCACTCACATTCGAACTTTTCTTTGTAATTGTGAGTAGAGTAAAAAACGTAAAAACAATATCTACTTCATCTGTAGACCAATCAATAAAATCTATTTTAAATCATTTTTCTATATTCGATAATTGCAGCGAAACAGTTTTTAATAAAAAGTTTATTGGAAAATCCCGAACATTATTTTATTGTATTTGATGTTATTTTAAAATATATCATATTTAATATGTTCTAAAAATATATTTGTATATGACATTTAACGAATAAATTAATTAATCACAGTTCTGAAATCATCATTCTATAACTAATCAAAGTGATGTATTCATTATCTTTTGTGAACAACTACGCTTTGAACCTTTATATTAATTTAGTCATATTACATTACACATCATTTAATATTGTATTACCAAATCCATTATTAAAAAATTGAATTGACTGAAGATTAACTGTTTTACTATCTATTACACTGATAGAGCGCTAGCTTTCTATAATATCAAATTGCATGTTGTAATAAATGGATAGCGAATTTTAAAGAACCGTAATTATAATTCGCGTAACTGACAATTATTTAGCTACACCGTAAAATTTAATTTACAATGTAATATAATGTTTTTGTTTTTCGAATACCTACAACTACATATATTATTAAATGTGTAGTTTTTGTTAATTTGATCACAGTTGTATTCAATTTCGATAAAACAATTTGTAATTGTGATAACCTTTTTGCAAAATGAATTGGTATTTATATGTTTGAAATATTTTAATCCTTTGTTTTTATATTGTAATACTTTCACATTTTCCGTTTTTAGTTATTGATTTGTTTATTTTTAGTTGATTAATTGTTTTAAAAAGTCAGACTTAAAATATTCTTATATTCTTTAAAAAAAAACCAATTGTTTCGTGTTTTACTTAATTTTGAATTCAATTTAAAAAGGATAAAATCTCCAAAGCTGATCTCTGGCTTTTATCTCGTTCATATTTAATTTAAATAAAATTTTGCATTTAGGTAATTTCCAACGGAGAATAAAGTTTTTCTATCCTCTGGCAGCTTTTAAATTGTATTGATTTTCATACATAGAGTGTGTCTCTAATACTACGAATATTATTTAATTGCTTTGTAATATTAATGGAAAGGGAGCTTTATTAATGTATAATAATCATTAAATAATCATAAATAGATTGTATCATTAGTCATTTATAATATTTGCGAAAGCTGACAGAATTCAGTAAGCGGGTTTTAAAGTTATTTTGGTAATAATATAAATTATATAATAATATATATTCAGAAAATGAGCAAACGTCAAGTGTAACAATAATAATAGTCTTTAGATAGGTATAAATCATTTGAATACATCTTCTAACTTAAAACATACATAAATTAGTTCAACACTATTGATTTATATCAGCTCGTAAATCCTGCTTTACGCTAAAACAATGTGTTGAATGGCATGTCTTACTAATTTCATTTCAACTCGATTTTTCGCTGTTGCAGCGCTTCGTTTGCTATTTAATAATAGATGCATACGAATATAGTCGCGTCGTACTCGTATAGTCGTATGTATTTGAAATAAAGAACAGAAAAGGCATTTTTACTCGTTTTTTTGTCGCATATTTTTATACGCACCAGGGGCACTATTATTCCATTTTTTCATCTGGTTTTTTTTTGTACAACAGGTTCACAATCTCGTTACCAGGTGAAAGAGTTTCCTGATGGTGGGGCTTTGCTAAGGATAGATCCCGTCAAAGCTGGTAGAGACGACGCTACATATGAATGTGTTGCTGAAAATGGAGTTGGAGATGCTGTTAGCGCTGAAGCTACACTTGTCGTTTTTGAAGGTAAGTGCGATTGTCTTTTTCTCTTTGCGCAATTCTTGTGTGCAGCAGCAACTTGAAAAAATTTTATTTCATATTTTCCAAATGAGCATCACGTTTTTATTCCATGCAAAAATATTATCTACCTATGTTATATAGTTAAATTCAACGTCAGCATTAATATAGAAATAGAATTTTATTCTCACCAAGTTTATTTTAACGGCGTTATTGACATGAGGTCATAATTTTATTTCGGCTCAAAATTAATTTGAAACTCCAATTGCGCAGGAAATTTGATTAAATAGCAATTCTCCTGAGATATCCAAAAAGATAAAACTAAAATTAATATCCTAGCAACAATTTAAATTCAAAATTTAGCAATTTCATTAGCGCAAATCTCAACATGAATTATGTATTTGTACTATTTCTGACATTATCATTATTATCAGTAATAGTACACGTTTCTCATACATCGGCTAGACTAGAAGATATACAAATGCAAGCTCGACTATAATATGATAATATATCACATTCTCTCGATACGCTAAGTATTATGCATGTAATTACATAATGACTCGTATTTACTGTTTAAACTTTAAGTACACGAGAACTATATATACATTTGCGGATTGTAATTTCTAATTACGAAATAACGGAACAAATGTTTGTGGCCCGAAGGAATAATTATTTAATTAAAATAAATTTATAGACAAACTTGAATTAGGTTTACGATTAAATTGAATAAATTGGCTTATTCATTGAATAAAAGTGATTTCTTGTTAGAGCCGCCGCTGTTTGCGTGGTTGATTTTGCGCGTATAAAAATCGTTGCGGCTCTTTTCGTGTTGGTGCTTCTTTTCCATGTTGCTTTGTAAAAAGTTTTCTTACATTATTAATGAATGTGCTTACTACGGTTTTGGTCCTTTTGTTTATTAAAGGCATGTAGAGACGAAATTGGTTTGAAATTCATTAAAGTTGTACAATTCGATGTTCGTAGCATGTTGAACAGTTAAAGATCAGATCTATTGTTTTGTGGTCTGCAAACAACCGTTTAAACATCATACAGAAACTCCTGTTACAGTCGTACAAGTGGAATTGAGTTAGACTATTAGATTGGTCCTTCGCGGTCAGTGATCTTAAACCTTCCGCAATCTGAATGCGAATGGATTGTTGGACACATTTCTTATGCAACCATAACTTTCCACTAATTATCAAACTTGTGCTAAATTTTCTTTTGGGCGTTTGGTAATGTTTGCGATGCGTGACTGGAAATCTTCCGTTAATTCCAGGACTCTGGCAGTCTCTACAATATAGAAATGTAAAAAATGGACGAAACTACACTAAATCATACCTGAATACTGAAATTCATTTTAAAATTTTTATCTTGTTAGAAAGGATTGAAAAGACTTTTAATAAATTCCAGTGGACATGTATTATATTTTTACACTTTATGTGCTCTCTAGTCCCTTGCTCATTTTATCTGCATTGTATACAAAATATAAAACACACACGTTAATTAAAATCATTTATTACCGGGTAAGCGGAAAAAATGCTCGTTGACAGAAATTATCTTTTTTTTTAATGTATACGAAGATACTTAATAGCGAAAACAGTTTTAAAACAACTTTGTTCGTTGTATATATGTGCAAAGCCAATAGAAAAAAGCTAAAAAAAGCTTTTAGTGTTTCACAAGTATAATTCCCATCCACATTTTCGCAGCTCATGTTGCTCTCCATCCATGTACACATATACGTATACGTATCTACTACTACGTACGTATAGAATGTGTCTAATGTCAGGATGTGTATGTACATGTGTGTGCAATATTAAATTTGACGGTGATGAGAGCCGACACCTGCTCGTACGCTAAGGAAAGATGACGGTCTATGGCAAAGCTCTTTACGAAACTTGAGAAATTATTGAACGGAATACGACCTACACTACTATCCTTCGAGATAACACAATTTTGCACCAAAATTGCGGCATCCATAAATAATGTAATAACATCTAACAAGTGCACAAACAATTTTGTTTTGAATTTTGATCCAATTTAGAATAAAAAATATAATACGTATCCATGCTTAAATAATTTTAATATCATATGAAAGATGTACTAGTTTGAAAGGAGCAGATATAGTTTCAGCAAGTTGCATTTGCTTCTAGCATTGTTACACATTTAGATCCCTTTGTATGATGACTTAATGGTTGCTGGCGTACTTTTCAAACTATCCAAACAAACAAACAAATATTTATAATTCATAAATGAAAAATGTTGTATGATTAACTAGCATAGCTAGTTTAAATGTTACTTTACATACACACACACACACACACACACTTTATGAATCTTAACATTATAAAGAGTATAAAAGAGGCTGAAAAGTTAAAGCTCTTGCACCTGAAAATAATGTTTTCGCGGCGCAACGAGTAAATAATAGCGTATAATGTTGTGTGGAAAACAAGTCAACTAAAAAATGAAAATGCAAAATACGAAGAGACTACTGTGAATGCAAATATGAAAAATAAACACACGTAAGGAAACATCTTGCTCTATTTACATCTCTCGAAGAATTCTTTCAGAAGTGCTTACTCACACTTCTTAAAAGTCTTCCCAGAGAGTGAAAAAAGGAGAACTGCATGAAAATGTCACGCATCCTAAACATTAAAGAATATATCTTGTGTAAGTAGATAGAATTTATAAAATCTTCGTTTCTGTTTCACGCTTTTTCGTGGGTAGATGTTACATTAAATAAAGTAAAAATATGAAAAGATCCTTGCTGAGATGTAAAACTGAAAAAGAATGGAATGAAAGATGGTATTTTGAAATGAAGCATGCGGCGCGAATGTCAGATGTAGGTAGCAGATATGAAATAGTGCTACTTCTCTACTTATGAATGTAAAGTAAAACACTTTCAAGAGGTAGCAGCCTTTGGTTGAAACAAAGACCGTTCCTCGCCCTCTCGCTTCTATTCATCGTAAAATCATGGATGCTGTGAATATGTTGCTCGAAAATAGAATTGACTTTAAAATATGATTCGAACGCGACCAATATTTCTTCGACCCGACACATATTAACTTTGTACTTCTTTAACAAACCCTTCCGAGCGCGCCCCTCGCTTCCTTCTGTTATCCTAAACAGCCAATATTTTTCCCATTTTACACCACCCCCGAAAAAACTTCCCGGCATTTAAATTTTTCTCCGAGCAGTTTTATGGCATGTTATTAAACATGCTATTGATTGGATGTTGTTATGAATATACATTGGATCTGAACATTTTACTTTACATTATAAAGAGATACGTATAGCTGCAAGCCGTGAAGTTTGCCTTATGTGATTATTATAATTTGCATAAGCTCGCGCACAGAGTAAATATAGCACTGTAATCCTTTCCTTACTGTTGTGCTTTTCCATAACGTAACTTCCAATCCTACCACATGAAATATGCATACACCTGGTAGAATTGCTGAATATATTATTTTAATGCTACCATTTTTTTTATTATCATCTACCTATCTAATTGCATTTTTGTGCATTTGCAAAATTTATTTATTCCGTTTGATTATGTTTTTTATACGGCCTATCAATTCATTTAAATTCGCATGAAAAATAGCAAACGTTGAACGCGTCCGAATCATTATTTTTTTAAATGTTTTATTTTGCGAAGCGAGTGTGTAAATAAATATTGTATTTTTACTAGTCAATTTATGTTCAATTTTGTTCAAATCTATTTTGTTTGTTTTGCGATTTTTTTTCTCTGGTATTGAATGATTTATTGTATTCGATATTCAAATAAGTTGAAATGGTGCGTGTGCCAATATTTAAAGTAACCGAAATGGTTAAATATGTAAATTGCTTGATATCACTGTTTTTATTTTTTTTCTGTTTTATATTGGTGGTAGAAAAAAGGTGGTTTGCATGATGTGCAGTTTTGTTTATCTATACATTTCGCAACAAAACGTTATTCAGGCAAGCATGAAATCCAAATTGTAATTGCAATAAATAAAGTTCAATCGTAATATTATCAGAAGTATTATAAATTTTTTTTTCAAACGTGACAGCTACATTTAAAAAATGTACAATACGTAAAAGGATTGTATGATTTATTCAGCAATGCAGAACGTTTTATTTTCCATTAGTTCAGTGATTTGTCACAATGCAACATTTTTTTTAATTAATTTTGGTAATTAGAGATTTTTTTGTGCGCGCGAGACATAAAATACAGTAATCTTATTACATTAGCAAGCTGCGTAAATTTATAAAACATAAAATTATAATTATTTAATTAAGTTTGTTGGGGGAAACAATAGATTTTATTGTTCGAGCGTTAAAAGCGTATTAAAAAGAGAAAATGCGAAAAGCATAATAGCTCAAGTTTTCTACGAACGCTACATAATAATTAATTTTATCTCTGTACAATTTCAAAGTGACTGAATTTGGTGCAATAAATTTGCGTTCTTAGATAAATTACTAGCAAAGATGTGGTTATCTTGTACACATTGCAGCCGCCTGCTAAGTGCCTAGGATTGTTCCATTATTCTTGAGACCATAAATAAACACTTTTCTTAGCACGAGGCGTTGGTTTGTTCGGCCCATAAGCATTTCTACCTCGCATTCCAAAGCAAAGATATCATTATTAGAGTAGGAATTCAGCAAATTGCAATTCAGTTAGCGGCAAAAGTCGCACCTAAATGCCTCGCCGTCTGCAGCATTTTCCATGGATTTCCTCTTTATATATGCTTTAAATTAGGATGATTTGTTCATATTCCGGAATTCCCAATTGTTTAAACTCCTGAAAGCCAAATCGCATACCTCTTTATGCAAAATAATGGCAAACTTTAAGTTGTCTTGCATATTCCTCTAATTATTGATTACTTATTATCTGGAATATCTATTTCATACTAGATATTGCGTATCTCTTTATCTGTGCACTAAACTAATGACTCTATTATAACAGCTATTAGTTTACCATTTGCATTTATGACATAATCATGCTACAGCTACGTTTTAATGGCGCATAAGCTGTTTAACTTTGTGAAATGAAACATTTTTCATTTTTCTTCTTTAATTACTTGCATATATTAGGAAATCATATTTGTTGTTGCTGAAACCTGATTACTTTTCTAAACTTTGTACTTTTTGATAACGTAACTTCCAATCCAGCCACATGAAATATGCATTCACCTGGTAGGATTGCTGAATATATTACGTTTTTTATACGGCCTATCAATTAAATTAAATTCTAATAAAAAATAGCTACGTTTTAATGGCGCGTAACCTGTTTAACTTTGTTTTTCAGTGTTCTTCTTTAATTACTGTACTTGCATATTAGGAAATCATATTTGTTGTTGAAACCTGATTACTTTTCTAAACTTATACCTATACCTACCTATATCTATCATTTAGTCATATTTGATTATATCTTACTTACGATAATATTTAGTTGTGAAAATAACTGTTGAGGAAAAGCTATTTTCTTGGATTACTACTAATCTTTTTCCCATACCTGATTTACTATAGAACGAATTATTTTCCAAGCGGTTTAACTTTCCGACACGCTTTTACTTTAGGCCTATAGTATGCAACTATTCCACCTTGCACGAAAAAAAATGCTGAATATTTTTTTAATATAGCATTGGAGGAAGAAGGCGCGCGTAAAATCCTTACGCTACATTAATTTAATTTATGTAATTAAAATTTGAAGCTTGTAATCGTAAAATAATGTGTCTTAAACAGAAGATTGTCTTGTCATTAATCAGCATCAATGTTTTAAGCATTCCGTAAATGGCATTGAATGAAATCACTGTTTTAGCATTTCCATTTCGAAATTCAAAAGTACATTAGATACTGATTTTTTTTTTGTTGCTGCTGTTCTTGTTGTTGTTGTTATTTTTACGTCGATTAATTAAGCCTGAATAAGTAAAAAGCGAACAAAACAAAACAATACGAAAGAAAAAGGCAGCGACGATCAGTAGAAGATAGAAAAAGTAACACTAATGACTGTCTCTCGTTAAAGATTTTCTCAATCTGTTTTTCATGAATAAATGGTTTCTATTAAATTAAATCTAAATATGATTGAATCGTTTGCGTTAAAGCTTTTTGCCATTTTGTTCGGTATATTTCTTTATTTGCGCGCTTTTTAAGATGTCTCTGTTTTGAAATAAAGAACAAAAAGAAAATAAAAAACAAACATGAAAAAAACTGAAATGTCTTTTAATGTAAAGCTGTTTTGTATTTGAATGTGACTTTAGAGTGAACGACTATTGTGCATTTCTAAATTAAAATGCAAGCGGGTGATATTTGAGACTGAAAGAATAGAAAGCGATATTAACGAAAAAGGCGAAAATGCTATCAGTCTACAACGCCCGTAAAACAAACTCTACTGTTTTATGTTTTAAATGGGCAAAATTTCACTGGGAAAGTTTATTAGAGGTTACATTAGAGGAATTAAAAATTTATCTTATTCGGCAAACAAGTAATGAATGATTGCTCAAAATTGTTGTAATTTATTAAAAATAAACATGTAATCGTTTTTATTAACCTAATTACCAATGTTTGAATTACAATATGTATTATTATAAATGTTTAAACAATTAATGTAATGACTTTTATATATCATATAGAGATATTAATTGTTTAAGTAAATTATACACATTTAATTAATGATAATAAATTAAGTTTAACGTTACCTACAGTTAATCAAGCAATTTACCTTAATATAATTTCGAACTAACATACAATGTAAATGTATTTTAATTACCTTAACATAGCTAATTACTGTATATTTTTATTATACTAAAATCATTCAATTTCTTTTGATACAACACTATCTTACTGTTTAAATATTATTTTATTCCAAAATAGTAATCGTTTTGATATTTATCTTTTCAAAACCAAGTAAATGAAAAATAAAAGTTTAATCTTTACAATATTTACATAAATTACAACTAATATTAACGAATATTAAGTAAATGCTTTTACTTATAGAGCTTTGTAGGGTAATTTGTATGCGAGACGGGTTACAGAATTGTTGTTAATATTTATTTGTTGTTTGTTTATAATTTTACGAAAAATTATTGTTATTTTTAGAAACTTAAAAAATCAAATATTTTAAAGCGCATGTAATAATGTAATAATGTGAAAGAAAAAAATATAAAAGTTACTAAGTAACAATAAATTTCACAATAGCTTATTTATTATGGAACAGAAGTAGTATTATTTATTGTGTGTATAACCTGTTTGCTGATTAAATTTGCTTGCATATGTGAAAATTAATAGAGGCAAGTGATGAATTAATTTACAGGTAAAATACACAAAAATTATTGTTGGGGAATGTTTAAAAAGCAAATTAAAAGCTCCTATAAATATTAGTATTTGTAATATAAATTTTATTATCCAAATATATAACATTTACTTTTTATATAAAACACTGAAGTAGTATTGTTAAAGTGTAGCGCCATAAATTTTGTTTCTTATCTGAATTACATTCCTTAAAAGTTATAGTTACTTGTGTAGTTTTTGGAGAACACAACTACTTCTTGCATGAATGATTAAACAGAAATGAACATAAACTAAAATTATATATAAACTTTTTGTTTTCTATAATATTTCATTATTTTTCATAATTGCGATTGTTAGTGAAAAAAATAAATACAACGATTTAATTTAAAATCGTCATTAATTGAAGTTGCTAGAATGGAAAAATGTCGTATTGTCTTTCAATTAATAAAAATCGCCAGCTTTGTCTTGAGAAAAGAAAGAAATATATTTTCTATATAGCAATAGCTTTTCGGATTTTCAAGTGTAATTTTCCGTACCGTTAGATTGCACAATAATCACTTGCCAATTAATGCAAATAGTATTTTTAGTGTTTATCGTTAGATACATTCAATATAGTATATTGAAATTGTAATATGCATAAATATGCAGAGTAGCAAAAACTGAGTTACTCAATATTAACATGCAAAAACAGTGAAAATCAGTTCTACTGTTTCGAATCAATATACAAATTTAAATTGCAAAAGTTCCATAAATATTTTTCAAAAAGGTGCATTCTACTTATTATGTTTTTATTGTGCATTTTAAATTTCTTGCATTATGATTGCAAATTTTTGTTGTATATCGCTCAAACACGTACGCTGATTTTTTAATATCTTAAATACCTATATTTCAATCGTTTATGCAGCGATGAAAAATATTTACATATAGTTGCATATACGAGTAGTTGCATTCATTGGTATGATATTACTAATAATAAATTTACTTAATTAGAAAAAGTACATATTATTTATGTAATCAGACGTTATTAAAAAATAAAGAGCAGCATAGTGTGGCTTTAGATGAAATTAATAATGAATAATCTAAAAGAAAAGTTGATTTTTCAAGAAGGTGCATTCTAGATATTATGTTTTTATTACACATTCTAAATTTCTCCCATTGTGATTGCAAATTATTGTTGTATATCCCCAAACACGTTCCTTGATTTTTTAATATCTTAAATATTTACATATAGTTTCATTTATTGGTATGATATTACTAATAATAAATTTACTTTGTTAGTTAGAAAATGTATTATTTATGTAATCAGGCGTTATTAAAAAATTAAGAGCAGCACAGTGTGGCTTTATATGAAATTCATAATGAATAATCTAAAAGAAAAGTTGATGTAGCTTTGTAATTATATCATAAAATATACAAAAGTATGCATATGCGTTAGATACATACCTGTATATAGGTAGGAATAATGTCTAAAGCGAAAAGAGCAGAAAAGGTAATTAAAATGTTTTTTGTGTGGCGGTGTAAGAGCTAGGAAGGATAGGTGCATTAACAAACTTCATCATACGTAATTAACTTAATTGAAGTAATTATTATAAAGGATTTTATGTAGCATGAAAATGTGATATAGCATTTTTGAGGCATTAGAAGTACAATGATGTGTGATGTTCGCGGACATGTAATTTTCTATGTAATATGCCAACTGCATTGTGACAAATGTGCAATATGCACCAACCTATATGAATTATATGGTTGTGGTGGTTACAGGTTGGTGTCCAGCCATTCTTGCGGCTGGAGCAGCTGTGGCTGGGGTCAATTAGTGGATTTATGTCACCCTGGTCGCGGACTCTACCCTCTTGACCGCCTGCCGCACATTACTCATTCTTATAACACTGGAATCCGCCACGACCGATATATATCATCATAACTTTTTGTTGTGTGTTATTAATTTACACAACGAATTTATGCATATTTATAAATAATGTCGGTCTCCCACTTTATAAACTCTACTATAAACAGATTCCTTTTCAACCGGTTATTATCACCATTCTTCTGCCTTTTAGACACTATTCCGCATTAATTAGAAACAATCATGCGCATCAAAGCTTGTGATACTGAAAAATATACAAGTGCGATGGTATGCCATTTAAAAAGATCAATACAGTTTATAAAGTTTATCCTTTCAATTAACTTTGCGTTTAAATTACCGAATTCTATCATAAAGTATTCCTTCCAATCGATCAAATTTGCTTTATTTTACAAATTGAAATAAATTTTCCCCCATTGTTTTTCCACAATAAAAGATTGCAATTTTAATGCGCAATGCAAAACTTAAATTTAAAATGTGATCATTTGTCATTTTCACAAACACAATCTTCAGAACACTATATTCATGTCATTAATATGGTAGTTTTGTAATAAAATAAGTTTGAGATAAATGCATGGATGAGAAATTCGGGATTATTCGGAATTTTATATTTTCCACATTAATTATTGTTATTATTATGCACATTTAACAAATATTTCAAATTATCAAAATTAAGCGAGATATATAAGTAATTGATTCATTATTATCTGTTTTCGCTACGACTATTATTTATATTAATTACGGATTTAGATATAAATATAAAAATTAACACAATAGTGTTATAAAAGTCACTCTACATTAAAATGCAATTAAAATCGCAGTGCTGATGTAATTACAGAATTTAATGAATTAAGTTTTTTTAGCGTTATTTACGCAACATAAACATTAAATAATTTATTTAACCGGAAATGGGTATATACTCAATTGTCCGAATGCGCTTCCCTATGATTAATGCAAGATAATTAATAATTTACCCTGTTTTATCTAAAAAAAATGTCTTATTACAAGTATTTTATTATAACCAACTAAAAGTGAGCAAATATTTACAAGTCTTTAATTTTCCCTTACACAAAAAAGCAAAATATTTAATTAACGTTCGCGTATTTAAATGTTTGTAATTAATTCTAGTACAGTTTATTTAGTTAGTTAACCGAAAAGGCAAAATTGAGTAAATAATTTTCGTCGTGACTTTGCATACACACCGCACCACACCACACTGCACCACATCACACCACACAGCCATCATCATCATTCCAAACGTTTGCGCAAAATTGTCGTTTAAGAGACAAGTTTGATTGAAATGAAGTTTTTATATGGATTTGTACAAACATATCCGGAAGATTTATGTGGCCGTCAGTTCTGGCCCCATATAGGAATTTATTGCTCAAACTAAATCATCGGATGTATCTCACAAATTTATCTGGACATATATTAATTAGTTAATACAAAGCAGTTTTGAAACGCTTATGATCACATTTGTAGGTAGTGAACTTTTATTATATTTTATAATTGTTTAGTTCAAAAATATTTGATACTTAAAGCTGGCGGCTTAGCTCTTTTGCAATAAATATCATCTAATCTACTGGATTATGTCGTAAAAAAGTTTTTGTTCGGTTTTTGTTTCAGTATTGTTTGTGAGGAATATTTAAGTACCTAAGCATTACACTTCAATTCATTTGATAAATAATTCCACGCTTAAATAATCCCAATCTATAAAAATCGCTCCTCCGATATAACTTTGATTTCCTATTTTCAAAAAAGAAACATACAAAAAACGTATGAAAAATTATATAACTTTTACGAAATATATAATAGTTATTTGGGAAAACTTTTTAAAAAATGTAGTTATTTATGCCAACTTTTTGCAATAGTTATTTATACAACGAGATTGCATTTCGTATTTTGCGTGGGTTTATTTTTCCTAGAAAATTGATCTAAACACAGTTTCACACCTTGTTACAAAAGCGACATTAACTATAGAATTTTATAAGATGCTTATACAAAGGTAATTTTCACTTTGTTATATTTAATAAATAGTAAATTTTCGCTTTAGTGGAACTAAAATGGATATTACTCGTTAAAGTTTCATAATACGTAATACGCTGCATTAATTAATAAAATATTTAAATTAAACGATAGATTAGGCAGGTTTGTATAAAATATTGTAGATTTTAGTATAGAGCGTCAAAAGTTATATTGATTGAAAATATGCTTAAGGATTATAATTTCAGACGTATATAGGTACTAGATTATAATAAATTTATACACATTTGAAGGCAAATAATGAAATTTCGTTGCAAATAAAAAATGTGTCTTGTTAAATTGAATTATTAATTGTAATTAATCAAATTGTTAAAGTTTATCTAGCGTATTATCCACATAGTCTAATTTTCTTTGGCTTAAAATTTATGAGACACCTATCATAGTTATCCATATAAACTTTCCAAGTGTGATAAATTACAAGTAGTGGGAGGAGGTGCGGGTTGAGGGGTGTTTTGCTTATTATAAATATTCTATGCGCATTTTTAAAGAAAGATTTATTTAACAATTTATGATGTTAGGAAATCAAGTTGGGTTTTTTATTTGACGAGGGCTTTATTTTGTTTTATTTATTTAACTTAATTTATTATTAAAAAGTCCGTCTGAGCGAAGCTTTTAGCTCTTTTTGTATATTCGTCTGGTTTGAAATTAGAACATATAAATCCATCTTAAGTTTAGACTTTCTCTGTATCTATATAGAAAAGGGTATAAAGTAGGAGTACGAACGAGATATATTTATTTGGTTTGCAACTTGAATCCAGCTGTAACGAATGGTTGCTTTGGTCCAAGAAACAAAAACCGGACTTTTCTTGATTTATATTTTCAGCAAACATCAAACTTGGACCTTTTTTCTTTGAATATGTTTTTAAAAAATTATACCTAAGTTTTGATTTGTTACCAACTTGCAAAAGTTTTTCTTCCTTCGTTGTGGAAGCATTCAAACATAAAACGTTACTTGATTTTAATTTCGAAAACATGCCTTATAAACTTAATAATTTAATAAGCAACAACAGACTAGATTATATTTAATGTGATTTTAAAATAATATTTGAGTATTTTTATATTCTTAATAAATTAAATAAAAATACACTTGGAGGATTCAGAAATATAGAAATTAGACTGTAGTAGATATATATTTCGACTTATTAGGTCTTCTTCAGAATTACAACTAAATAAATATCAGAAATTAAAAAATATTAAACAGGCAAAACCATCGAATCAAAAATGAATACATTATAAAAGAATATCTAAAAATTTGAAATGTTTAAAGTCCAAATGTTCATTCATCACTGTAATTTTGTTCAAGGAATCTCTTCTAATTTCACAAGCTTCTAACATGTCCATCTTTAGTCCTTCATTGCAGAAATGTAGCACTTTTAAATTTTATATACAAAAGATATGGCCAAAAGATAACGTATGTTTTGCAACATTCGATGCATAAGATTAAATTAATTTTAATTGATATTTTGCCATGTTTTATTTCCAATTCAATACTCGCTTAACACTTTTATAAATAAAAAATGATGCAAACAGGTAGACATAGTATTTGCTATTAGTATATTAACTTGTTTTTACCAACTTCTCTTTAACTACGCTGTTGTTTACATTTGTTACAAAATATGATGTTTTATAAATAACTAAAATATAGAATATGCATTAGTAAATGAAATATACATAGCTTTGTTTTGCAATACGAGTACATTGTGTATTAGGCTTGCACATTTAAAATGTGAACGTTTCCCAGCAAAAATATTTTTAATTTAAAATAGGCAATCACAAATTCAAATTGAATTTGAGAAAAAGAAGTTGAAATGAAGTGAAATGAAAACTTTCACAAACAATTATTTCGTAAACGTTGAAATTTATTTATGTTTAAAATAGGTAAATAAACCAAGAGATTGCTTTAAATTGTTGTTTCATTTGTTGATATGTGGCAAAGGAATAGTTTTCATCCAACAAAGTTTAGAATGTTTGTGATGGTTTTGTTCATGCATTCTAAAGATGTAATGTAGTACAAATCTGTGAGTAAATAAATGTTTACATTTCTATTCCATTCTAAGGTAAATTAAACTTTAATTTAATTTGCGAATAAAAAAAATAACTTTTTAATTAAAAAATGCAATTTTTTAACTACTAGACTAAACGTAGTGAATTTAATGTTTATTTACGATTAGATAAATTACGAATTTTCTTTATCAAAAGCTCTAAACTAAAGCAAACCATTTTTAAAGAACAGAACATCTTTTTAGAAACGTTAGGTGAAAGTCATAAAATAATTTTCTTCTCATTTAACGCCTTTATGCGGCGAAGTTTGAAACTTTTTTTGATAATAATAAGAATCACTGATAAAGAACTAAATCAGAACAATAAAAATGAAAAATTGTTTTAATTCATTTTTATTACTCTTATATAAAGCAATAATTTCTTTAATAAACTTAATTTCAAAGTTATATAAACATTTATGCTACCATTACAACGGTTTTTTCTTTTTTTCTTTTTTTTTAAATAAATAAACCATTTATAATTATTATTATTATTAATAATAATAATGTTTGTATGTGTTTCTTGTAAAACATTCAAGTGTAGCATGCGAATAATCAATTTGAAAAATGTTTCAAGTTGTTTTGTTACATTCTAGACATGAATATGAACTTTGAAACAAAACAATTTCCAATTATAATTACATTCCATGTCGAGTTTTTCGCTATTTTGTTCGTATTTCGGCGAGGACATCGTTCCACATTTTTCCTTCTTGCGACGCGTACATAAACAAACTTTCCGTACGTGTCCTTATTTACTTTTCGATCATAAAATACGTATAGGAATTCGATCTTATATAAATTCCTTCATCCAGGTCACACTGTTTGCAATACATTTTTTTCTTCTTCTTCACTCTTCCTCTTATTTTTTGCGAATGTAATTTTTGATCGTAAATAATACATATGACTAAATTGAATTTTCTAGTAAAAGATACGCCAATAAGGGTGGAACGTTGTAGACAGTTTAGGGGCTGGATTATTATATAAAATATATATATATCGTTACTCATTCCGGAATATTAAGATCGCTCGTGGCCGATATATAGCACGCGTGATAATTAATTACTCTTCATCCCATAATAAACCAAAATACACGCAAGTCTGTTGTCTTTGTTCTACTATTTGCTTTAGACTATCTAACACTTGCTTTAAGGTGCACTAATCTCAATAACCGAAACCCTTGAGAGATAGATTGCAAACAATGTGCTACTGATAAGCGCAACCACTTGGAACATAATTTATAAGATATTTATGTTTGCTGATAATATTTTCTTCTGTACGTTGGTTTTTTTTTCTCGCATTCATATCTGTTGTGTTTAAACAAAGCAACGCGCCCCCCGTTTTTTAAATCATTTCGTCTTTATTATACAGCTAGTAAAAATTTCTTTGAATAAACTGCCGACGAAAGCAAAGCAAATTGCGCGTTTACATTTTATATAGAAAAAAAGTAAAAATGAGCTTGCACTGCAATTTAAACTTATTTCTCGTAATATATCTTACGCTTTTATATGGCACTTGCGAGGTATCTCCGAAATAGGTCCTAATGTAGAATAATTGCGATTTCGTTTGCCATTCCATTACTAAAAAGTGAAATTAACTGGTGCGTATTATTTTTTGTTTCTCCCTGACATGTCCTCTCTTTTATTTTAACACATCACGCTGCTATCTAATCATTTATTACCAAAAATTGTTGCGTTCTCTTCCACGTCCCACAAAAAACTCATTACAGCAAAGCACTTCTCTTGATTTTTTCGAGTCAACAAAAAAAGAATTGAAAAAACCTAATTCTATTTTATTCCGACTGTTTAGTGCTGCGTGTAGTTTCTGAATTTATTCCACCACTTGCAATTTCCATTTAATAACAACATTATTTGATCTACGAGTAGTTTGCGATTTGTGTTTCAATTGTAATGACAATGTTTTTCACCGAATATAAACGATGATTAACATATTATACATTTTGATGTTTGGCTATACGATATTATTATTATCATTATTACATAGAGAGTGACTTGTTTTAACTAAATTGATCAATAATGGTAGAAATATATAACGAGGCATTTGTTCTCTTAGATTAATTAAATTAATTCGCTTTGAACAGCAACTCTCTGACTGCAGATATCAATTGCATTTTATGAATTGGTATTGATGCAACGTGTTACTCTCATTTATTGCCCATTATTACATTAATCGAATTTTATGTGAATAACAACAAGTCATTACCACCCACTAGTTATTAATTATGAATACTTCGCTTGCAATATTATGAATGAATCGATATTTTGTCAAAAATGACTTTCGTTTTATTTAAAGTACAAACATAGCAAAATATAGTAATAATAGTAATCGATAAATCATTTATTAATGCACTTAAATAACAAAGGTTGTTTATGTTGCAATTTATGAAAGTAATTGCAAAATATTAAATCAATATATGGATACTACTCATATGTATAGAGATTTTTGTGGTATAAGTAGGTAGGTAGTGGGTACTTACACACACTACAAACAATTCAAATTAATTGCTTTTGGTTTTGTATGGATTGAATGTGATTTGGTGCATTGTAAAAATTGTAAGAATTAATAAATAAATAAAATTCCTTCTTTGTGCAATAATGTCTTTCAGGTAAAGTTTAGAATTTACAATATCATCAAAAGAGATTGGCTTTATAGTTCTAGCAGATGGAACAGCTCAGTGCACAATGCATTTGTTGCGATTCTTTAAGGACAATGTGTACGTTCAGGATTATTCTTGTACGTACGGTTGAACAATTGAGAAGCTTTCATATATAGAACAATTCAAAACCAAAGTTGCAGTTGTGGAAAATGCGAATGTAAACGAAATTGAAGTTTACATGTTGCGCAAATGTAAATAAATATGAAACGTGATGATATTTGTTTTAGCATAGATGTTTTATTTGCGTTTATTCCAGCGCAAGGAAAGGAGGAAATTAGTCATTTCTTGTATTGCATACCGGGAGAAATTTAGTGGAAAAAAAGGGGTGCGGCTATTGAGCAGCTTAATTTTAGTCTAGGATTGGACCGCAGGTTGTCTTTCACTGTCCTGTTGATAGACTATTGTACTTCCACAATGGGTTTATCACACCCTATTGTCACCATTGCTGGTCATTGTTCACTTGTTTTCGCAGCTCCACTTAAAATTGTGCATCGAATGATTTCTAATACAAGCCATCAGTAACTTTTACGATAAAAATAACATTTAACTAAAACAGCTTTTCAAATGTCTTTGATTATAGATAGTATTATGGGTTTATGTCTATTGAAACTATTATTACATAGCAGATACATCCAAAATGGCTTACATTAACGCTTTAGATAAAACGATTTCTTTTCAAAGCTCAACACTGACGAAGCTTTATTAAAAATACTGTAATCTTTTGCACAAAAATACTACGAGTGTTTGATAACTTTATGATTATCAAAATCGAGAAGAATATAACAAGCTTCTATCGTGTTTCATTTCTATTTATATTCTTAGATAATAACATGTTGCTGTATTTTATTACAACGTCGAATCCCATTTTTACTTTGGGGAGTAAGTGATTTCTCAAATCAATTTTCTCTAGTACAGCAACTCTTATATAACTTATAAAAAACTATTTTCACTGAAACGCTACTTTACCTTAAAATTTAGTTTTTTTTTTCAAATTCTATCATCTTCAAATTTTTATTAATTTAGAGATGATTGAAAAAATCATCTCGTTTTAAAACCGTTTCTCTAAATGCATACCTACCTATATTTTTAATTTGAACATTTTTAATGTATGTAGGTACTTATGTATTATTTCTTAAATAATCCCGTTTTAAAACTGCATTTCTAAATGCATTCCTACCTATATTTTCAAATTTTTAATGCATTTTTAAACCATTGAATAAATTAAACCAAAATATAATTACATTCATATTATAAATATCGGCGAAATGCATATTATTAAATAATGTTGAAATCGGTATTAAATTATTTAGCTTGTAATATTTTTGAAATTAATACTTTAAATATTTGAAAACAAAATATCATTAATTAATTAATTTAAATATGATTCGGAAGAATTACACCGCATTAAATTAATAAATAAACGCATTTTACATAATAAACTCAAAATTCACAATTTCGTTAAACCACCAACATTGATTTTACATAAAGAATTGTTCCTAGATTTTATGTAAATAAAATTTAAAATGAATTTTCCAATAAACGCGAAAAAAGTTACTATTTAACAAATAATTCTATTCAAACGTTCCTATACTTTGATCTATGTATTCAAACAAAAAAATAAATAGCAGTGATACATCGGTAAATACGTATGAATTCAGTTCATGTAACTAGTTTTGTTTATCATGTTATATGTTTTACAAAACTGATTATTATTACCTGCAAAGTACAAAGACTATGGTTTTATAAACATGGAGTTTCGCTGCGACTAAAAGCTTCTTTAATGGCCTTCATATTATTCATCGCGTAAAAAATGTCAACAAAATATAAACACATATAAAGTTTTATGTAGCGTTGATCTAATTTTTCACTTTGCATGTTTTATAGATGCGAACAAAATTTCAAATTTATGTTACGTTCATGTAAAAAATATGTATAAATATATACCTAGATATATCTCACTTGTTCTTTTTTTCTCTTTGAATAATAACTTCTAGCTTACACTAGAAACAACCTCAATTTCTTTAACAAATCGATGCGTGTTACACATTTTTTAGTTTTATCTTGAAGTAGATAGACAAATTTTCACTCTCCAAATTAATATTACAAAAATATTACTTACTACAGCAAACGTCATAGATAACTTGATTAAGTATAAAGGGTAGTCCCTATAAGATTTACTTTTTACAAATTCTATCCCTGAAAATCTAAAGGCCAGGTATATAATGTTGACAAAAAGTGACTTTTGGTTAAAGGATCTTTTATATATTATTATGAAACCGGTCATAATAAATGTCATTAAATGATTACATGAAGAAATAATTCTTCTAATTATTGTTAGAATACAAGTTGTATCCATATACAATTTTACCGTACATTTTGCTCTCATGGAATCTAGTTTACATTGCTTTTAAGAGTGTCTCTTGAAAATTCGCAGAAGAGGATGCAACTATTGAAAGTGTCTATTTGCTACATATTTCTAGTCAACCATTATTACCATTATTTTGTGAAAACGTGAGATATTTCATATAGAAAATATCTACTCAAACATTTCTTTTGCTAAATGTGGGATATGATATCGAATACAAAACTTAAATAACTATTGCAGAAAAATGTAAGTTATTAACATCAGAACTTCTGGCAAACTCAATGCAAAAGTAACGAATCTAATTTTAGTTTTTATCTGGTTCTGATGATTATTTTTTTCCAAATTAGGGGTTGAAACGGGTGCTAACCTATACAAACACATTTAGAATAATATTCCATTTATATAAAATATTAATTCATGTCACACAAATCCACCACAACAAATCAAAAGTTGTTTAATTAACATATCGCTGGATGTCAAAGAATCTACGATTTAACGCGATTGGTCGAAATTTATTAAATATCATTAAAACCGACTCATACGCAAACAACAAACTAGAAACTATTGACAGTCTTAAAAAGCAATATTCAAATTAACAGTACTGAAATAGAACTCCATGCAATGAAAAACATAAGTATTGTAGAATTGTGTCGATAGGCTAAAAAATATTGTATAACAAGATTTTACAAAAAATTGGAAGAATACTTCTTATAAATATTACTTTATGCCACACAAAACCACTAACAAATTGCACACTCATTTCAAAAACCGTTTAATTCCTCTATCATCTAGGTGTCAAAAGAATCTGCGAATTGAAGCGATTGTGTAAAATGTGTAAAATGCCGTTAAAGACAAGTCCTACGCTAACATTATGGCTAGAAGTTATTGACACTCCTAAAAGCAATATCCAAATTAAATCACTGAAATAGAACTCCATGCAATGAAAAACATATTGTGAAATTATATCGATAAGGTAAATTTAATTATTGTATAACAAGATTTTACAAAAAATTGGAAGAATACTTCTTTTAAACATTACTTCATGTCACACAAATCTACTAGCAAATTGCACACTCAATTCGAAAACCTTTCAATTGCTCTATCATCTTGGTGTCAAAAAATCTACGATTTGAAGCAATTGTGTAAAAATTGTAAAATGTCGTCAAAAACCAGTCCTACGCCAACAATATAGCTAGAAGTTATTAACACTCTTAAAACCAATATTCAAATTAACATCACTAAAATAGAGCTCCACACAATGAAAAATTTATTGTAGATACACATTGTAGAATTGTGTCGAATATAAATATATGTAATCAAATTTTACAAAAATTAATAACAATACTTCTTACAAATAAAAAAGAGTTTTTTAATAAATAAAAAAACTGGAATGGAATACCCTTATAAACAACAATAAAAGTAGGGTGACATAAAAATTTTAACCGACTAACATTATACGAGATCAAATATTCAAGATTTACTAGTATATACTCCGAACAATTATGTAAAGAAACCCGTACGCGTATTTGTATATCGATTCAATAATGTAAATTGTGATATCAATACCTTTAATACAACAAAGAAGAAACAAACAATTTAGATAAGAAAAATCTTAACAAGGAACTTTTTCCCATCTTAATAAATATCTAAAATATAAACTGAAAATGCACTTATGAAACTTATTAAACATTGCGGTTGCTTTAATATTTTATCATATTTTTAGAGCATTAATTAATTAATTTTCTTTGTTTAAGACATGAATGTTTAATATATTATGTTTTGCATATTAGATAAACACATTCCCTCTTTTTTATGCAACGCGCGCAGAAGACATTATTCGTTTAACTTTTTTTTGTTAATTAATGAATATCTGCTTTAAAAAAATAATTAGTTATTTTGTTCAAGTCCGGATTCAAAATTTAATAAAGCATTTTATGCTTTTTGTGTGTTGATTGTATTATAGAACGATGAAAGAGAGAAACCTTTTTACCTGAATAATTTTTGGTGTTGCATAGGTAGATCTGGTATTAATCAATGAGTCATTTCCTGAGCTTTCAGGAAATGAGCCGGATAGACATTCAAGCTCTGTTTTTAGCAAATTTCATCCCTTTTTTTTATTCCAAGCTCAAGCGTTTTTTTTTTTCATTGATTTGTAACGTAATAAATATTGTACACATTTATTCCATTAGAATAAAATCGAAACTCTTATATAGTAGAAGCACGAGCACCTTTCTAAATATTGAAATTAATGAAACTTGTAATCAAGAGAACATTTAAACACTTGAATGCAGACATTGTATAAATTATTCCATTGAAAACAATCTGATAGATTAAACTAACATTGTATGGGCGAAAGGTAGCGTTTTATGTATCCTAAAAGTAAGGAACAATAAAAAAGAGGGTAGGTTTATCAAAAATTAAATAAATTCTTATCGAGTTTGTTGATCGCTATAAATTACATGTCTGATCTTTTCTTCAAAATCTAGTTTTAGTATATAATTTTATATTGCTCAATGTAATAGAGATGTATTATTTTTGTGCGCCTTCAGACGTGTATCGACTAGCCTATAATAGTAATTTATTGCGATCCAAAAGATCTTGAAGTATACACTCTTGGGAAACTAAACCCAAGGGATATTAACCGGTGTATATTAGTATTGATTGGCTGTTTGATTCCTTTTTTTCGGATTTCTATTTTTATATCAAAAGCGAATCAATTATATTTTATTACTACAAAACTTTCTTACATAACCTTTGTGAACTAATGTAGTAAAAACGCTTTTTTACCATTTGCCAATACGCGAGAGCAACACACAATTATTATTTAAGTCTCATCAAGCTGAGCTTGTCTTCGCTCTGTGCAAATACACATGAAATGTAATTAGTTTGATTAATCAATGTTAGTTAATTAATTGCCAAATTTTAAGGCGCTTACCAACTTCGATGTCGTTTATTCAATTTTATTAACATTCATATTATATTAATTTGTATGATTAAATAATGAAATGTTTGTTATGTTAAAATAATCTTTAATAATCTTAAAAGGTTGGAATTTAAATTTATTAAATTAAATCTTGGTATGGGCGAAGTAGAAGTAAAAGAAAAGAGGAATACAAATAATCCTCTTTCTTTTATTCGAAATTTATATTTATACAATATTGCTTTTGCATTAAAAAATTAAATTAGAATTAGAATAATAAAAACGTTTCCGTTATTTGAAATGTGAATAAATAACAGGTTATAATTTAATTAAAAAATGTTAATAAAAATAATGGTAAATATAAAATCGACAGGTATAACATTTACATAAATTTATTTAATTTATTTATAACATGGAAAAGCTCTTCGAATCTGAAACTAAGCCAGCAATAAATATGCTGTTAAATCTACAATTTATGTCGTAATTTATATGCAGTTTGGCTGTTGATGGAGATTTGTTAATAGTTTAAATAGATTTTGGTGGTTTGTTTATAGCATATGTTGGTTTATTTAAACTCTTAATAAGTATTTATTACGTTCAATTAATTATGATAATCATCTTTTATTTCAGCTGACAAACTGCCTCCCGGCTTCCCACAAATTACTCAACCGCCTGCCGCCAATAAAGTCGTTGAAGTGGGACATAGCACATTATTAGCATGTGGAGCTACTGGAAATCCACCGCCTCGAATAACTTGGGTGCGAAACATGCTTCCTATAGACACAACTAACAATCCACGATACAACATACGTGATGATATGCCCGGTAAGTAAAGTAAATTGTGCTAACTTGGGTAATTGAATAATTAAACACCTTGTGATACTGGTATACTCGTAACATATATTCAGCATCAAAATTTCATATGAAATTAATAGAATGGCAATTCACTCAGCTTGATTTGCAAGTTTAATAATCAACTTTTCTAAGATAAACATGTTTTTCTTGAGAGCAGACAGCTTTTGGTATGGAAAAATTTTACTTTCATAAATTTTATATGCAGTGTTGGTTAGGAAGGAGGTTGCGGTAAGATGTAATATAAGCTCTATACTTTGGGCTTGCATATTGATTCTGTAAAACCCCAACCACCATAAAGAATATTCAACAAAGCAAAATGCTTTTTTTCCAATCACATTCTTTATACAGAAAAAAAAACTTGCAAAAAAAGGTCCCGAATTTTATTCAAACATCTCGTATATATTTAGACATTTTATAGTCTTATTTAATTAAACCATTACTATTTATTTTGATCGTATTAAGGTAAACTCGAAACCAATTAAGTTCGAATCGTTTTCTTTATCTTCTTTTTACCTCGATTACGTATCCCCATATCTATTTTATCTGATTTAGTAGACTTTGGATGTTCGTGGAAACTTTGAAAGTTTCGTTATTACATTTAGTTGGTTTTTACTCTGCAAGAAATTGGAAGAAAATTTTGGATCTAGTTATCAGACAAAGGACAATACAAGAAAAGTTGTTGCTTATCACGGAGATATTCTTTGAAAAGTGATTGAGTCTTATAGGTTATAGGTCAGAATACTTGTTTGTGGGAATCCCCAGAGCAAGCAAGTTTCCTCGCCGTGTTTCCGCTAGTGTTCCCATGAGTCCATTAGTACCTCCTTCTCGCATAGCATCTTTAAAACTTTCTTCTTGCGAAGCATTTAAACATATATTAAGACAAAAATGTTTTAAAAAACATTTTTTGGGAATGCATTAGTTTATTACAAACTCGTATTTGCTGCTTGAGTTAACATTTCAATTCTGAAAGAGAGAAAATTTTTATATCAAAAACATGTAAAATTTTGTCCTCATTATTCATTCAAAAGCAACTCAAGACTTGCGCTACACCAGGGACTTTATTATGTCTTCAAGACTTAACAGTACACTAATTCAATTTAAACTTTACTTGATAGATTCAGAAATTAATGTCCCAATATAAAACTTTTATATGAGTTGTAAAAGGCACAATTTTATCTTTATAAATTGATAAATTATTTATGAAAATGTTGGTATTTTAAGGTGCATTGCAAATAAAAAGTAGCGAAGAGAAAGATCAAGGCAAGTACGACTGTGTGGCTGAAAATTCTATTGGAACTGAATATTCAAAATCAGCTCAATTGTATGTTAAAGGTATGATAAAAGCAACTGCAAAGTGCCTTAGCATATATCTAAATGCAATTATTTATACAGTAAGAAGAGTTCCACCCCAGTTTTCGAAACCTCCTCCACCTGTAAATCAAGTTATGTTAGGAGCTGATTTAAATTTATCTTGCGTCGCTGTGGGATCTCCTATGCCTTATGTGAAGTGGAGAAAAGGAGCTGCTCAAGAACTTACACCTGAAGATGATCTTCCAGTTGGATTAAACACATTAGAATTAACAAATATTCAGGAATCAGCAAATTATACTTGCATAGCTGCTAGTTCTTTAGGAGTCATTGAAGCCGTAGCTCAAGTTAAAGTACAATGTATGTATATTTATTTCACTTAAACTCCTAATTCTCAATTCAATATCAATATACATATAGTATCAATTATTTGTAAACCGTTCCAATTCCAATTATTGCCATTCAAAACATTGCCAATATGCAATAATTGTTGAGTTTTATTGTTTATTTAGCATTACCGGGACCACCTACAAATGTCAGAATATCGGAAATAACTGCAACGTCGGTGAGATTGACTTGGTCGTATAATGGACCTGAAGATATACAATATTACATCATACAATTTAAACCGAAATATGCCAATCAAGCGTATAGTGAAATATCTGGCATTATCACCATGTATTATTCAGTTCGTAATCTTAGTCCATACACGGAATATGAAATGTACGTTATTGCTCATAATGATATAGGAAGAGGACCGCCAAGTGCTCCCGCTATAGTGACGACTGGCGAAACAGGTGTGATTATAGTCTAAGACCTTCTAGTTCAATAATTTATATTAATTGCCGAATTAACAATCCCTTCAATTCCTAATAATTTAATGCTGAACTTGAAATTTTGAAAGAACGTGTACCTACTGTTCGTGTATAGATAATTTACTAATACTCAATATTTTATGTAATATGTAAAAGTGTTTGTTTGTGTATTAATTTTAATACTACTTAGACATTACTTTGAATTATTTAAAAGAATTTTAAATATTCATAAAAAGGAATGTACTAACTACTAATCACTTCTGTTATATTTTACACGCACACTGTTTTTTCCATGCGGATTTAATAATACTTTGTAATGACGTGAGTACTACTAACAGTATCTATTAACAACACACAAAATACTAACAATGTTTTTATGTTTGTAGCTACCTTTTATTATTTGAAGGAGCTAGTAAGATATAAATGTTTATAGTGTATGCGTTACAATAATATTAATGTAATGTAATTTATAGAACCTGGGACTGCTCCTAGAAATGTCCAACCGAAACCGCTAAGTTCAAGTACAATGGTGGTTCAATGGGATGAGCCTGAAACACCAAATGGACAAGTAACGGTAAGTGTAAATATTTAACGAATTCCAGCAAATATCGATCGAAAACAAATTTATTTTTGAATTAGGGATACAAAGTTTACTATACTGAAAATCCATCACTTTTAATGGCACAATGGCAAGCACAAACCGTTGATAATAACAGACTAACGACAATCAGTGATTTAAAGCCACATACTATATACACAATTAGAGTACAAGCATTTACTTCTGTTGGACCTGGACCACTAAGCGCACCTGTTCATGTTAAAACACAACAAGGTAATTTGAATATCTTTCAGATTATAGTGCTTAAACTAAAGCAATTGCCATTTTTTAGGTGTTCCAAGTCAACCTAGTAATTTAAGAGCTTCTGACATTGGTGAAACAGCTGTGACCCTACAATGGAGTAAACCAGCTCATTCTGGTGAAAGCATTGTTAGTTATGAACTATATTGGAACGATACTTATGCAAAAGAGAAGCACCATCGTCGTATATCCGTTACTGAATCTTATACCTTAACTGGACTCTATCCAAATACTTTGTATTATGTTTGGTTAGCGGCTCGTTCACAACGTGGTGAAGGTGCCACCACACCGGCTATTCATGTCAGAACAAAACAGTATGGTAAGATAATCAGGTTGAATGATTTCAATTTCTTGAGAATACATAAAAATTAGGTTCAGTCTTGAAAGGTTATGATAAAATTGTCAAGTGTGTAAGTTTTGTTTTGATTTTTGTTTGATCTTAGTTTTTTGACCCCTTTATTAAAAATTTATAATACAGACGTGTGTTGTGGTGTGGAGTGATTGCATTCGTTTATGTGAAATGCATTGCATGCGTAATTTAGATTGTCAGTGGATATTAATTTGTTAATAAGCACTGCACTCGTATTTGCCATGCGAATTTTTATTGTGCTAATATCGAAGCACTTTCTCCTATATTTATTTCCATTTTTATTTCAATTTTTCAGTTGATTTACGTTATTTTTTTATTACAATTGTTACACGATTTTAAGAGTTACACCAAAAAAATCATTTAAAAATATATTAGAAAAATAGTATACGTATATACGATAAGCATAACCTCCGTAAAGATGATTTTATGTAAATGGAGAAATAGTCGATAACTAAAAAATTCGTTCTTTTAATATCCACTTTGTACAAATAATGTAAATTAGACATAAGCTTTGGCTTAAGTTAATTGCTAACGCCACCGTAGTACCGGGTGCTCCACCAACAAACGTAACCGGGGAGGCGGTAAGTCCAACTTCAATCAGAGTGAGCTGGCTACCACCACCAGCTGAACGCAGTAATGGAAATATAATTTACTACAAGCTGCAAGTGGTTGAAGCAGGACGTTCAGATAGTGAAGCATCAGTCGTCAAACTTAATGCAACTAGTTTTATTCTTGATGAACTTAAACGTTGGACGGAATATCGAATTTGGGTTTTGGCTGGGACCTCTGTGGGCGATGGACCTGCTTCATACCCAATCACCGTTCGAACACATGAAGATGGTACGTTTCAGTTTGTTCATGAATTATTTATTTGTAAAATATTATAAAATATTGAAAACTTTAAAATACCATGTAAAATCAAACAGTGCTGAGCGAGTTTCAACTGAAAATCTCTTTGATTTTACATTCTAATAACTCTATGGTATTAAAGTGATAAACAATGACTTCTGCGATAGACATATTTAGTGTTAAAATATCAAACATAATATTTAAATCATTCGGTGTTCAGCCGTCTCCAGGACAGAATAGCATCAATAATTGTATTTCAGGTTTCTTAACCAATATTTCCTCTCACAGTTTATTTTCCTCAAAATAATTTTAATCTTTTTGTTTAACTTTCTTTGTAAAATAACTAACCTGGTTTGAGTTAATTACAATAGAATTTTAATTTAACATTTTCTTTTAGTTTAAAACAAATTTTTAGAAGTAGATTTTTGACATATCCACTGTGATATGTATGAAATTTTTATTTTTTAACCATTGCAGCCCACCCATGGAGGATTTTTTGATACCAATGTAACAATTTTTTGAAATCAATAAGACTTTTAGAGAATTTTTTTATCATGATGAATTTTTTATATATCTACATACACGAAATACGTATATCTAACATTTTTTATACGTATATTGCACCTAAATGTCATGAAAGTCTTTAAAAGTCTTAGTCTTATACTTTTTGTAACTTTTTTACAGCATTTTTGTATTTTTACGTAACATGTGACTACTAATTAACTAAACATTTTTCTTCTGTCTACAAAAGCGTTTGAAGGAGCAGAAAAAGCATATTGAGGTTTTTTACATTATATGAATTTTTCTATATGTATTTTTGCAATTGACGGGTTTTACAAAATTTTTAGATTATTGTGTACTTTTATTTTCTTTAGTTGTTGTAATTGTTAGCTACTCACGTTCACATGTAATGATTGCTTATTGGTTTTATCACTTGGCACAGAAATTGCATTGCAATGGCACCGTTTTTAAATCACAATCGGCACCGTTTTTTATATATATATCTTTATAAATAATTCTTTACATTTTTTTGTTTTTCAAGCACCATTTTTTGGTATATTAGATTACACCACCATGCATGCTAAATAATACTTTTTTTAAACCTCTTCCTCTGCTTTATGAGCAACTATACCGTCCAGTGTATAGTGTGTTCATAAATCCTCTTTTTTAAATCCTTTATAACGCCTTGCTAGGCAAGCACAACTCACAGTAGGATGACATGGCGCACTATGAATATGGCACATTTATATATCACATATCACTGTGTATGAATTACACTTGCACCGTTTATGTGTGTGATTGCGTGTGTGCAAATTAATCTTTCAAATAATACTCTTGCTAAAATGATTATAGGAATTTAATAATTATTATCTATTATTATGATCAACATTTGATCATTTTCTTTTGTTCATTTTATTAATTGCCTTTCTTTAAGCAGATGCCATACATTTACAGATATATATGAGCTTGTTTTTCTTTTACATTTGAATACCAATACCTACAATTTGTAGATATTTAGAAGCAATTTGTAAGTAGCTTTTAATAAGCATGTTCAGTAAACACTTCTATCTTTTCATATTTTTTAATGTACCTATAATGAAATTTTTTATATACATTATATACATTTTTAACCATGCGCTATCACAAGTTTTTATATACATAATGATGCTTTTGAGAGTATAACATACTACTACTTTTTTGAGAAGTGAAAAACTAACGCTGCAAAAAGAAGTGTGCGTGTGCAACAGGAACATTTTAACACACTACTAACATATTTTAGACACATTTTTCAGAATTTCCAATATTTTTTCCCACAAAAAAGGCAGATATTTTTGTTTTTGTTGTTTTTTTAAATCAAACGAATCAGCGACTCTCCAAAATTTTTCCCTAACGAAACGATTTTTTGATATTATCGGCATTTTTTACATGTGTGTGTGAGTATAAATATATATACAACCTACAAGCATTTTTGTAGCGGAGAACAACACATTTTTTGTACATCTTTTTTTGGTGTATATCTATAGTACTGTAACAGTCTTACATTACTATTTGTTTTTTTCTCACTTTTTGCCTTGACATGGTCCCACAGTTTTTCAAAGTGAGTATTGAATCTGTGTGTGCAAGTAGAAACGCCCATAGTATATTAATTAATTTTTGTCATATAATTTTTGTGCTTCACTTTTCATTGCTGCAAATTTATCATTTTCTTCCTAAACCTTTCTAAAAGGATTTTGCAGCAAGTGATAAAAAGAAACAACCTTCATTTTATTCTTTACTTATTATTTACATATTACGCAGCATACCGGATTTGTTTTCCTATTTTTAATATTTACCTATATATATTATATACGTACCTATATAATGCATTTTAGTGAACAATTTTTTTATATTTACTTATGAGTAAATTTGTAGTTGCCTCTTTAAAAGTAGCTACTTATATTTAAATGTTTACCGAATGGAATGAGGTAATTATATCACCGAAATATAAATGTGTTGGTATTCAAATGTTCTAGGTGATGATAATTGACAATATTTAAGGGCATTCATGTTTTACTTTTTGTTTTTGATTTTTTTACTTTTGTTTTGAGAGTGAGAAAATAAATAACAAACTTATTTAATAGGTTTGCATGATATTAGAAAATATTGTTTACTAAACTTTTATTAACTTAAATTTATTCCACAGTGCCTGGTGATCCACAAGATGTAAAAGTAACTCCAATTAATTCCACCACCATTAAAGTTAATTGGATGCCTCCCCTTGCTAAAGATAGGAATGGAATTATACGTGGATACCACATTCACGTACAAGAAACCAAAGATGAAGTAAATTTAATCTCATTCTTTTTTATACCTATTTACGATTTTTCAACGCAAACATTTTAGGGCAAAAGTTTATTAAACGAACCGATGCGTTTTGACGTGCTGGGAGACAGTGTGTTGGAATTAAACGTAACTGGATTACAGCCGGACACAAAGTATTCCGTACAAGTAGCGGCATTAACAAGAAAAGGCGATGGCGATAGAAGTCCACCTGTTACAGTTAAAACTCCAGGAGGTGTACCAAATCGACCTGCATTAACATTAAAGTACATTCTTACTGCATATGTACAAGCAATATAATATTATTTTCCTTTTATTCCCAACAGAGTTATAGAAAAGGAGCCAACTGTTACGATAGAACTTGAATGGTCACGTCCGACACAAACTTATGGCGAATTGCAAGGCTACAGACTGCGATACGGTGTCAAAGATCAAGATTTAAAAGAAGTGTCATTAAAAAGTAATTTAATTCTGTAATGATAAATTAATGACATACTTTATTGCTGCATACTAATTTTAGGTCATACACAAATTTATAGAATAACGGATTTGGAAAGGGGAGTCGAATATGAATTTCGAGTAGCTGGTTTGAACCACATAGGCATTGGTCAAGAAGCTATTAAATTAAAACATACTCCAGAAGGTCCGCCAACTGGACCACCAACAAATATAACTTATCATTTTCAAACGCCAGATGTTGTTTGTATAACATGGGATGCTCCAACGAGAGAGCATAGAAACGGACAAATAATCAAATATGATATCCAATTTCATAAAAAGTCTGATCATAGCAATATATTCGAACGTAATGTTAGTAATACAAAGGCAGTTTTTACAAATCTGGACGAAAACACAGAATACGTATTCCATATCAAAGCATACACAAGTCAGGGAGGTGGGCCATTTAGCGAAAAGATTTCCGTGCAAACTGAACGAGATATAGGTAGAGCGCCAATGTCAGTTCGAGCAGTAGCTACATCAGACTCTAGTGTTGAAGTTTGGTGGGAATCTGTGCCTTCAAGAGGAAAAGTTATAGGATATCAAATCTTTTACACTATGACAGCTGTTGAAGATTTAGATGAATGGCAGCAGAAGTCGGTCGGTTTAACTGAGTCTGCCGATCTTGTAAATTTGGAAAAATACGCACAATATGCAATAGCCGTGGCGGCTCGGATGAAAAATGGTTTAGGTCGCTTATCAGAAAAAGTTACCGTAAAAGTAAAGCCTGAAGATGTTCCTTTAAATCTAAAAGCTCATGATGTTACAACGCATTCAATGACTTTATCTTGGTCGCCTCCTATTCGCTTGAATCCAGTGAATTATAAAATATCGTTTGACGCACTCAAAGAGTTTGTGGATTCGCAAGGCATAACACAAACACAGAATATTCCACGCGTCGAAATTATTCTGAAACAAAATGTGCGAACACACACAATTAACGAATTATCTCCGTTCACTACATACAATGTTAATGTTAGCGCAATTCCTACCGATTACACTTATCGTCCACCTACAAAAATAACTGTTACCACCCAGATGGCTGCTCCACAGCCCATGGTTAAACCAGATTTTTATGGCGTTGTTAACGGCGAGGAAATTCAAGTTATTTTACCGCAAGCTTCTGAAGAATATGGTCCGATAAGTCATTACTATTTAATTATGGTGCCTGAAGATAAAGAAACGATTAATAAGCATCCAGATCAATTTTTAACGGAAGATATGATTGCAAATAAAGGCCAAAAAGCTGAAAATCTAAATGCTCCATATATTGCTGCTAAATTTCCGCAAAGAAATATACCATATACATTCCACTTAGGAACAGGGGAAGATTACGATGGCTTTAAGAATAGAAAATTAGAGCGTGGCAAAAAATATAAAATTTTCGTCCGTGCTGTCGTCGATACGCCACAAAAACATCTATACACCAGTAGTCCATTTTCCGAATTTTTGGCGTTAGATATGCGAGAAGTTCCACCTGGCGATCCGCCTTTAAGACCTAACCCAAATGTTCCAACCGATAATGATGTTAAAGTAAGCTCTCAACATAAAGAGGCCGGTGTTTTCTGGGTGATAGGGCCAATAATAGCTGCATTACTCCTATCGTGTATATTAGTTGGCATATTCTTGGTGAAGAAACGTCGCCAGCCATGCAAAACACCCGATCAAGCAGCAGTAACAAGGCCATTGATCGCAGCAGATCTTAATAGCAGTGCGGCACCGAGCGATCCAGTTGAAATGCGCCGACTTAATTTCCAAACGCCTGGCATGATTTCGCATCCACCAATTCCAATTTTAGAATTAGCAAATCATATTGAACGGCTTAAAGCTAATGACAATATGAAATTCTCCCAAGAATATGAAAGTATTGAACCAGGTCAACAATTTACTTGGGATCATTCTAATATGGAAGTTAATAAACCGAAAAACCGTTATGCTAATGTTATTGCTTATGATCATAGTAGAGTTATTTTACAGCCCGAAGAAGGAATCCTTGGAAGTGATTACATTAACGCAAATTACTGTGATGGATATAGAAAGCATAACGCGTACGTGGCTACGCAAGGCCCACTACAAGAAACGTTTGCCGATTTTTGGCGGATGTGCTGGGAATTACGAACAGCTACAATTGTTATGATGACTAAATTAGAGGAACGTACAAGGATTAAATGCGATCAGTATTGGCCGACGCGGGGTACCGACACATATGGAAGCATGACCGTTAGCATAACTGACGTTCAGGAATTAGCTACATATTGTATAAGAACATTCCAAATTCATCGTTCAGGACATAGCGAGCGGAGGGAAATTAAGCAGTTGCAATTTACAGCTTGGCCCGATCATGGGGTACCTGATCATCCTGCACCGTTTTTGCAATTTTTAAGACGAGTTCGAAACATGAATCCGGGCGAGGCCGGTCCGCTTGTTGTACATTGCTCCGCCGGTGTTGGACGCACAGGTAATTACTAAAAATTAACGTCGCTTTACATAAACATCTCATTATTTATTCCGCTTTTAGGTTGTTTTATTGTTATTGATTCTATGTTGGAGCGAATGCGACATGAAAAATCAATTGATATTTACGGACATGTTACATGTTTACGAGCGCAGCGTAATTACATGGTACAAACTGAAGATCAATACATATTTATTCATGATGCATTATTGGAAGCTGTAATATGTGGAAACACTGAAGTTCCAGCAAGAAATTTACATTCACATATACAGAAGTTGATGCAACCGGAGATTGGTGAAAATATTACCGGAATGGAACTCGAATTTAAAAAACTCAGCAATATTAAGACTGATTCTACAAGATTTGTAACTGCAAATTTACCAGTTAATAAGCACAAAAATAGATTGGTGCATATTTTACCATACGAAAGCACGAGAGTATGTCTGCAACCAATTCGAAATGTTGAAGGCTCTGATTACATAAACGCCAGCTTTGTTGATGGATATCGTTACCGAAAGGCATACATTGCAACGCAAGGTCCATTAGCGGATACTGCAGATGATTTGTGGCGAATGCTGTGGGAACACAACTCAACAATCATTGTCATGTTAACGAAACTAAAAGAGATGGGCCGGGTAATTATAAGCTATATATAGTCGTTCATTAAAAACGCTCAATCTTTAAACGTTGATAAAATAAGTTGTATGTGAGATATTCAAACCATCTTTTTTATTTGATAGCATATATTATCACAAATTTTAGTAGAACATCGTTCAAATGCAATCCACAACCGCAAATTTTATAAGCTAGAAAAAATTAAGCTTTGCGTATAAAATATCTACAACAATTTCTTCAGAGTTTATAAATAATGACACAATGTTTACCAATAAAATTAATCTAAGAAACGCTGAATAACAAATTTAAGCCGAAAATTTGATGCCAAAATAATGCAAAAATAAGGTTTGAAAAGTACGTTGGCCGTTGAGTCTAAATACGACCAAAAGCTTATGGCTGGCATTTAAAAGATATTGTAGTAAAATCAGTGATAGTATACCGTACCAAATAAAAAAATGGTGTAAATATCTCGCACGCAACTCATACTATTATCGTTCAAAGATCAAAGAACTTTAATGAAAAACCCTATAATTTATATCATGCAGTATGTAATATTGTATCATTTTAATTTGCAGGAAAAATGCCATCAATATTGGCCTAGCGATAGATCTGTAAGATATCAATGTTTTGTGGTTGATCCAATAGCGGAATATAATATGCCGCAATATATATTGCGCGAATTTAAAGTTACGGATGCACGAGACGGTTCCTCTAGGACAGTTAGGCAATTCCAATTTATTGACTGGCCTGAGCAAGGTGTTCCTAAATCTGGCGATGGTTTCATTGATTTTATAGGCCAAGTACATAAAACAAAAGAACAATTTGGACAAGATGGGCCTATAACAGTGCACTGCAGGTAATTGCTGAAACTATAACTAAAATATAATTTTTAAGTGCAATATTTTTATACCGTTTTTATTTGCTTTCCTAATGGAAAGATACTTTTCTCAAAAGATATAAAAACGAAAATTCTCTTATTTGCACTGTCAACTTTAGCACTTTAGACATGTGATACAATACTCAAACGGTTGGTAATTTTTGTACTAAACGCTTACAATTCAAACACAATATAGAATCATTGTATTCGCGACGATTCTATTCCATACTGTTACGGAAGTCTTTCAATATAAGCAAACAAGTAACGTAGTGGAATGCACTAAATACCTGAATGGTGTAGAACCGATAATCTTTTAGAACATTTAATTTTTTTAATAAAAATATAATTCTTTTGATAATAGTGCTTGTACCATTCTAGTAAATTTCAAAACAACTGTAATTTTCTAATATGTCATGATAAATCTGAGTATTTAATGAAACAATCAGTATCAAAAAGCAACCTTAAATTATTTATTTTATTTTAAGCGATTATTAACTTTTTTGTATAAATTCGGCAAAAAAGTAAATCTTTGAAAATTTTTTAACGAATGGCTGTGGAATTTTTCGACAAAAATAATATTAAAATGTTTCAAATGTAAACCAGTTAGTTTTTTTATTTTTACATTAAAAAAAATATTTAAATAAAAACTCTTTTCGGTTTAAAAAGTAGTATGAAAGAGTGAAAAAAAGGGCACATATTTGATTTTTTTCGTGTGAAATAAAAACAACTCTTCATTTTGAAGTCAAGTTCGGTTCCTCGGTTGATATTAGAAATAACTATATAATTAATTTTACATTCAAAAGAGCAAAATTGACAAATTAATAAAAATGATGACGGTTGAACTGAATACAGAACATGGATAGTCTTCCCATCAATAATAGTCATAATATATTGCAAAAATTGCAAATTAAACAAAATTCAAACAATTCTTTAAATTTTCATAAATTTTTAGTGCTGGAGTTGGAAGAACAGGTGTATTTATCACACTGAGTATAGTTCTTGAACGTATGCAATATGAAGGCGTTGTTGATGTTTTCCAAACAGCAAGGATATTGCGAACACAAAGACCAGCAATGGTTCAAACAGAAGTAAGTTTAATTAATTTCTTTATAACACAAATTATAATTTCTATCTATTTTTTTCCAGGATCAATATCAGTTTTGTTATCGTGCTGCTTTGGAATATTTGGGTTCATTTGATCATTATACTACTTAATTCTAAATGTACTGCTAAATAGCTCTACAAGCAGACAATAACTGCCAGAGTAAATAAGAAATGCTGATTATCGTTTTGCATTTTGTTACTGCCATTCAATCGGACAATTTTATTGCCCTGAGCTATGTTAAATAAAAAATTAGTGAATTAAATGAGTGAAAGTTTGTGTGAACTTTGTGCCTACATATTATATGTTCATGAAGATACAATATTCAAGATATAAATATTATGTGCACAACTATTGTGAAATTTATATGAAATGATAGGAACAATTTGAACATTTTTTAGCATATTTTATTTTTGTATCGTATTTGTGTGATTTAAATTAACGATTAGTATTTATATGTACTACTTATAATTTCTAGTAAAATTTAACTTAACCGATTTGTAAAATATACTCATAAGTTTCGTGCATCTAACATTAAATATAACTTATCATAATGTCAATTTTTATACACTACATAAAGTCTTAGTTTATTAGTTTAAATGTTTTAAATGCATATCACATTTTTATAGAAAAAAATATGTAGAAAGTTATCAAGTATCTTAATTTTATAAGGCACAATCATTCTCAACTTATTATTGTATAGCATAATTTGTAACATTATTTGTCTCTACAACATTTTTGAAAAATATTTTATACTGTAGTATAAGTTAATTTGTAATATTGATATTATTTCGACTGAAATTGTTATATTTTGTAAAGAAAAGAATACGTCACATCTGTTGTAGCACATGAATGAATGGAGAAAAATAAAGCTCTAGATTTTACTGAATCTTTCAATTATAGTTAATTTGAAGAAAATTAAATTCGCTTTTAGATTAGAGGGTGTATTCTAGAAGTTATCCCACGTTCTGATTCTTTTGCAAAATATAAGCTATAAATGGTTATACAGTGTGTCCCCGGATCGACTTCACTATAGGTATAATTCATCAAAAATTTTGGAGTCTTGTGCTGCCGCTTTGGAATCAACCCCTGCTTGGTCTGAAATGAATTTTAAGCAAATTTTCACTATTTTAAAATTTAAGGGGGGGGGGCTGATAATGGGGGAAAAGTGATTTTGTGTTTAGGTAAACAACATATAATCCGATTGATTGAAATTTTTTAAAAATTTTTACAATAATATCTCTCCTTTTGTGGCACCATTATTAAAGTTGTAATAAATTGGATGGAACTAATTCTTGTAAACTCCTTTTACAATGAACACCTAAAAAATAAGAAAATTTAGTAATTTCATTCATTTTCATTTTTTTATACGTACTTGAACATGATTACAAATAATTTTGGTTCTACTGCCGCCAAAATCATCCAACCCAACAACTTTGCATGTAATTGCATCATATTGCAAATGAACAGCAATGCTCATTTCATCAAAAATGAAAATGCAATATTTATTTAAAGGATTATCCTTAATCCAAACCTAGGCTTCCTCTTTTAATATATCAAAAATATCGTCATTCAGCCCAGGTTCAACTCTTAATTTTTCTAGGGTTTTATTTAATGTTTGCCTCGAAGGCATGCCAAACACTTTTCTTAAGACATTGTACCCTCCATCCATACTTTTTATAAAAAAAAAAATGCCCAGCATTTTATCTTGCTGGCTGTAGCACCATCCTTTTGGCGTTTTTTTATATTTTCTAACTGCGATTCAACAAACCGCGCTCGCACTTCATCCAGCTCATTATACAATTTGGAAATCAATTGTTTTTTCTTTAAATTCGTATTTTTTCGATTAGTGCGCACTAAATATGTATGGCGTTTTTCGAGGGATTTATATTTCTTATAAATAAACCTTGCCTTCGGAGTCAACTCCGATGATTTAATTAAGACGATCTCCTGGAGAAGATTAACTTTTCGTTCTAAAAGGCAAATGTAAATTAATATTTAAAATTACAAATAACTATACCAGAGAATTATAAATAATTTGTACTTACTTGTTATATTGCGTGTTGGAGTGGCATCATTTGATGTTGATAGCAGTGTCGGATCAGCTGTAGATGTTGAAGGCAGCGGCTGATCAGTGTTTGATATTGATGGTAGTGGCGGATCTTTTGTTGACAGTGATAACAGTGGCTGATCAGCTGGAGATGTTGATGCGAGTGATTTATGAGCTGTTGATGTTGATGGCAACAAATCTAATTGATCCATAAATTCCATCTGTGCTGTGGAAGTTTCTGCAGTAGCGCTTTGGACTCTTGATATCGATGATGATGCATAACTGTGCTCAAGGGCCGCAGTCTGCGTCGATGTAGCTATGAAGCGAATGAATGATGCATAAAATAATAAGAAATATTAGCTGAGCTTTATTTGCGCCTTTGTGCGACGCAAATGTCATAAATGCAAATAATGCACTTTCAATATGCGTTCTATTAAAGGACCCCGCACAAAACACTGTGATTTTGGACCTTACTGAAATTTTCTGAAATTTTGATATGTTATAGTTCATGACCTCCTGAACAAATATTTCCCGGGTCAAAAAACTTTTAAACGGACAGTTTTTGAGATATAGATGTTAAAAGTCAACCAAGAGTTTTTGGACCTCAATCAAAAAATGTGAGATTCTAATATGTTATAGTTTGTGGCCTCCTGATCAAAAGTCCTCCATGGTATATAACATTCCAAAAACGCTATTCCTTTGTGCATTTGGCGGCTTCGAAGCCCTATATCGTAAAAACTGTCCATTTAAATGTTATGTACCATGGAGGACTTTTGATCGGGCGGTCACAAACTATAACATATTAGAATCTGATAACTTTTCAGTGATTTCCAAAATCCCTACTGCTTGTGGAGTTGGTGACTTCGAAACTCTATATCTCAAAAACTGTCAATTTAAAAGTTATTTGACCGGGGGAACTTTTGTTCAGGAGGTCATAAGCTATAACATATCAAAATTTCAGAAAATTTCAGTGCGGTCCAAAATCAGTGTTTTATGCGGGGTCCTTAGAAGAAGGTAAATGGACCGCACATTATTTGCATTTATGACACTTACATCGCGCAAAGTCGCAAATAAAACTCAGCTATCATTCAATTTACCTGGTAAAAATAAACTGGGTACAGCATTTCGTTGCAGCCGATTCTTTGCATTGATTAATTCAGGGAAGAAGTGCCGAGAACATACCCTGAATTTTTTATGCACTTGCTCTAAACTATAATTATTAAGTTCCTCGTTACCACAAACTTTCAGCCATACGCGGATTAAAGCTTCATCGCATTTAGGGTTCGGAAACAAATACGTCTTAGAAGATTGGTTTGAACAATCTTTCACCGCACAATTTCTGCCCATGTTTACAACAATGTAAATATTACAGGTATTCCAAGTGACAGAACTAAATTCTGTTATTTGTTCATTCTATTACTTATTGAATGCTCGCCTCTTTCTCCAACTCATGCTTCATTTGACAGTCAGCTGTTTTTCTGTCCTTTTTCAATCAATGTTTTCAATATCTTCATTTCATAAATTTAGCGACATCTGAACATCAGCCCCAAACTAATCATATACAGCCATATTAGTTTTTATTTTTTAATAAAATTGCACACGGCGGTGCATTACACCCAAGGCATAGGTATATAACAGATCCCATAAGGCTGCATGTCCGCCTGTCTGTGACGTCATTGGACCATATCGCATTTCGTGGGAACTTGGTTATATGTTTCGATACTATCGATGCCTATTGTTCCTTAGTTTCTCTATATTAAAGTGTTTTTTTATCATAGACTTAGTTGTTGTGTTGGATGAAATAAATATTGAACATTGAATAATTATTATTATATTATTTTTGTTATTAATATATCAAAGGTGTTTAAACTTTAAATATATTTAATGCTCATCATTATAAACATTATTATCATATAATTTAGTTCGGGGCAATCTAACAAATTTGTTTGTTGTTGTAATTTAAGTTTTTAGTGTACATTATTTAAATTTAAATAACTTAAAGCGATTCAAATCTAATAGTAAATTAAATTGCAAAATTTAACTAGTTTTAGAAAATCAAAAAGGTCGGTTACCAATTACATATTAATTGGCCTAAATAATATATTCTAGTATTATATACTTTTCAATTTTTAAGATGCCAAGAAATTGTGCATTAACTGGTTGCAGAAGCAACGCAAATGTTGCTCGCATTGTTGGTGCACAACTTTCTTTATTCCGATTTCCAAAGGATGAAGAATTGAGGAAAAAATGGATACAGTTTTGCAAGCGTCCAGACGAATTTAATGTAAATTTAGCACGTATATGCTGTCGCCACTTTCGTCCTGACGATTTCGTGCGAGATCTCAAAGCCGAATTATTAAAAGAAAAAGCAAAACGAAGACTAAAATATAGTGCTATACCAACGCTTCAATTTGCGAGAGACTACATTCATCAAATCAACTCAACTCAGAAAGTACAGAGACCAATTATTGATGTGATTGATCTACATGACGAAAAAGAAACAGAGGTGACAGAAAGTTCAGAGAAATTACTAAGGCAAAGAATTTTAAAGTTAAGTGCAGAAAACAATAATTTGAAAATGCAATTAGATAAAAAACATAAGGAAGTTATAACTTATAAAAAAAAGGTTGAATAGTGCATTAAGACAAATTCGGGGATACAAACGCAAGGAGCATTCAAAATTAAACATTCTGCCACTGTACTGATGCAATGTGGATTAAACGATACCATCACAACATCGTCGAGCAATACACGTGAAATTCTGGCGCCATTAAAATTTACAAACGAGGATTTATTAAGCAAACAAGTTGAAGAAGATGGTCTGGAAAAAGACTATAAAATACACATCCACATTTAGGTGCAAAAGCAGGTTTGGCAGAACATAATTACTCTTTTCCCAGCTGGGTAAAACATCTATCTTTTGGCGGATTAATGACACCAACCAAAGAATTTCAACAAATTATTAAAATTTTAAATGAAAAATTCACGTCTGGCATGGGTGACGGTTTAAATAACAAACCATTTTTAAATTCATTTAAAAAAAAAGACTTCAAGACAAACATCCAACAGTCGACAATGATATAATACGTACATTTGTGAAGCAACGAATTTTCATACGACTTAATTATTTAAATTATAAGTTCTTGCAAAAAAAAGAAACAATTAAAAAGAAGAGTACAAGAAATAAAACTATCACATTATGCAAAATTTACTAATTTATTAATTTAGTAATGTTAACTGATTTAAATATATATAATTGGACTATTATTTCGTCTTTATCAATTCACAAAATAATTCTATGGCAAATAGATTCAATCCATTCATAATTTTATAAAGAATGCGATAAATATATGCTTATGCTCTATTCGTAGCATGGTCCAATGACGTCATATAACCGAAAATTACCGAAGTGTAGCGACTCTGATCTGCTTGTGCTATACCTTCATTACACATTGGCGCCATCTGTGTGGAAATAGTCAAACAACGGCTGCTCTTAGCATAGAGACAATCCAAATTTATACGACTTGTGCATAGAAAATTGCACATTAAGTTGCCCAATTAAAAAAATGTGCAAATAGAAAACTAATCATAAATTCAACAATAACAATCGAGCCACAAACGCCACAATAATTCTGGTTAACAGCGTTAACAGCGTTGACAGAATAAACAGCCATTCTTAATTTGTGCCAATTTGTGCAAAGCTGCCAACCGAAACATGAAGTTACTAAATACAAAAACTTTAGTTTTATGCACATTTACTTCATTTGTTCAATATTATTAGTTTTATAATTTCATAAAACAATTATTTTTTTATATATAACACATTAAAAACTGCTCTAATAAGCACCAATATTAGAGTTTACTATAAAATTTTAAATTTGGCGGTTATTAAGTGATGTAAGTAATCCAACTTGCAGGCTCTAAACGTTCTAAACACTAACTTAGGTTAGGTGCAAATCCGGCAAATCACAAAAAGAAAAATGGATAAAAAAGGTAGAACTAAAGATGTTTTAATCGAACAATCTATTAATTTTGATCAGTTATTATTGTCGACAAATGTATTAAGTGGCCTTAAAAATCATGGTTTTCAAAAGCCTTCACCTATACAATTAAAAGCAATTCCGATGGGAAAATGCGGATTTGGTATAAAATATCCAATTTATCATTAATGAAATGAATTAATAATGTATTATGTTGTAGATTTGATAATTAAATCGAAATCAGGTACCGGCAAAACTGCTGTATTTGCCATTATCAGTTTGGAAATGTTGAATTTATCAAAAGACCAAGTTCAAGTGCTTATTTTAGCACCAACAAGAGAAATTGCAGTCCAAATTTCCGATGAAATCAATAAAATAGGTTCATGTATGAATGGTAACCACTATACATACTTTCTTTCTTGAAAACAACAAATAATAATGCTTGCTCGAATTGCAGGTTTGCAGTGTGCTTATTTCATTGGTGGTTTACCTCTAGAAAATGATATAAAGAATTTGAAGAAATGCCACATAGCAGTTGGAGCACCCGGACGTATTAAACATCTGATTGATAGTAAAGCATTGAAGACTGAAAGCATTAAACTTTTTGTATTGGATGAAGCCGATAAATTAATGGAAAATAGTTATCAAACAGATATAAATTATATTTACCATAAGTTACCTCAAGATAAGCAGATGTTGGCATTGAGTGCGACGTATCCAGATGAATTAGATACATTCTTGAGCAAATATATGCATTCTCCTACGAGATTATCACCGGAGTCGGAATCGCTTTTACTATTGGGTTTAAAACATTTTATAGCAATTATCAAATATCATGCAAATGTTGTCCAACAGATGAATATTAAAATAAATGAACTTGTTAATATACTTAGCAAAATATCATTTACACAATGTATTATATTTACGAATTTTCAAAGTCGAGCTGAAATGATTTGCACATCGTTGAATAGTAAAGATTGGAAATCGATTTATATATCTGGCAGTCAAACACAAGAACAACGTTTAGAGACTTTGAAGAAATTGAAAGATTTTGAGACTCGAATTTTATTGACAACTGACTTGACTGCAAGAGGTATTGATGCTGTAAATGTAGATTTAGTAATTAACTTTGATGTGCCACACGATACGAGTACGTATTTACATAGAATGGGACGCGCCGGCCGATATGGAAGTAAAGGCATTTGTATTACGCTTGCTTCACTCGGCAAGGAAGTTGAACAAGTGCAAACTATACTAGGAGTGCTTGGAGGAAGTGAATTATCTATGCCTAAATTAGATGTTACTAATATACCATTGAATATATGGGATACAAGCCCAGACCAATTTGAGTTTATCTATGGCGCCGAAGACTGCAAAGGGAAAGATGAGAAAAGTCTGAGAGAGGAAAACATTAAAAAATCTATAAATGAGCTTAAAAATATCTCGCTTAGCACAATGGATAAAAATACAAAAAGCAAGAAGAAAAAATCATCAAATTCTGGTAGTACTGATAAGTGCACTAGTAACTTACAGAAATCCAAGGATTTCGATCCTGTATTATTATTACAAAGTATGGCAAACGCTGAAATTAGTAATGTGAACACAGAAACCACATGCGATAGTAAATCACAAAAAAATCTGGATCCGGTATTATTATTACAAACTATGGCAAACGCTGAAATTAATAATGAGAAATCAAAAACCAAATGCGATAGTAAATCACAAGTGTCGAAAAATGCAATTCCAGACTTAGATTCGTTTACCTTATTACAAAGTATGGCGAATGGTGAAGCTAATCCAAGTCCTTCAATATTGAGCGAACTTCAAGATGGCGAATCGAATGCATTTTATGATAGTCCCAATAAACGAAAACGTAATGAAACAGGACTGAATACAACTTCACCACTTCCAGATGAAAAACGAAAAGTGTCCAACAACGAACAAGAAATTTTCTTGAAGAATGTATCAATGTTTGATGTTACCACAATTTTGCACGATGATAACTTTTTAGAACATAATGAAAGGATGGTTGACAGTATTGAATCTTACATCGAGCGATTGAAGTGTAATGAAATAGAATCTGATGCTGGGGATAAGTCGGAAACAACATGTCAAGTAGTAGACAAGAAAAACGATGAAACTTCATTTGATAATATTTTTGTTCACGCTTACGACTATGCTATAAATAAATCAAGCGAAAATTGGTCAGATAAAATTGAAAATCTTAGCGATGAAGCATCTAATCAAGAAGAAATAAGTGAGTTTAGTACTATAGATAATGAAGCGTTGGATGACCAAGATAAGTCATACGTAAAATCGTCTCTTGCAAGAACGCATAAAAACGATAAACAAGTGGCTAAATTTGAAGACAATCAACAACCAACGTTAGAATGGATTCCTTGCGAGGGCTACGACGCTGGACTTAGCAATAATTACGAATATGTTAATAATGATAAATTTGTATCTAATTTTAATTATTGTGGTAATAGTCTATATGTTAATGCGTACGAGTTTGAAGATGTAGAAAGTTTTGATAATTATTACGCGCAATGGCAACAACAAGTAGAATCAGTAAGGAATTATGTTCAACAAAACATTTATTTGCAAGAAATGAATTACTACCAATCGTACAAGAAATGAAAGAAATGTAGTGTAAGATTACCTGTATCCTCCTATATGAATTCAATTAATAAAGTATTTTTTTTTAAATTTGTATTGAATTATTTTTCAATGCTTGGCTTTGAAAAACAACTAAATCATTCAAATCGTAGTAGTTATGGGCTAGGTAACCACGGTAATTTTTTGTAATATTATTTCATAATAAACAACCAAAATTCCAAATTCAGACGTGTCGTTCAAGTTTTATCAAAATTTCTTGTAAATTTTTTTACCATCTAAATTAAAAGTATAAAAATGTGTAGTCCAATCGATAAACGTAGATCTTTGTTATACAAATTAAAAACTTTGGTAGATTCAATAGACGATAAAGGCTGTTTTGGTGGGTAAGTAAAAAAATATTTGACGTCCTGTGACATAGGAATATTTAATAATAAAAAAATATGTAGGTGTTGCGGTCCATGTGGTCCATGCGGACCTTGCGGACCCTGCGGACCATGTGCTCCATGTGGTCCTTGTGGACCATGCCCTCCTTGTGGTCCTTGCGGACCATGCCCTCCTTGCGGTCCATGTGGACCCTGTGGCCCTTGTGGAGGTTGCGGACCCTGCGGACCTTGCTGTTTACCTAGTTGCGGACCATGTGGACCTTGTGGACCTTGCGGACCCTGTGGGCCTTGTGGTGGCTGCGGGCCCTGCGGCCCTTGTGGACCTTGCGGACCATGCGGGCCCTGTGGCGGTTGTGGACCTTGTGGTCCTTGTGGGCCTTGTGGGCCATGTTCACCATGCGGAGATTGCGGTTCTGCTTGTTGTGCACCCTGTGGTGGACCAATTCCCTTACCACCAGCTGTTAATCCTACACCTTGCGGCGGTTGTACTATTGGATGCCCTCCAGTTTGTTTACCACCAGTTTGCCCTGCCCCCTGCTGTGGAATATGCACACCAGGAGGAGGATGTTGCCCTTCACCTTGTCCTCCATGTGGACCCTGCGGACCATGCGGACCATGTGGACCTTGTGGACCATGCGGACCCTGTGGACCTTGCGCACCTTGCGGACCATGCGGGCCTTGTGGACCTTGCGGACCTTGTGGACCCTGTGGGCCATGCGCACCATGTGGACCGTGCGGACCATGCGGACCATGCGGACCTTGCGGACCATGCGGACCATCGTGTGGACCTCCGGTAGGTTGCTGCAATCCCTGTAGAAGGACCAGATCTAGAGAACTAAGAGCTGGCGTGTTATATTCTGGATGTGAATGCGTAAGACGTAATGGCTTGCAAGATCAGTGTCCTCGTAACGAATGTAGGGGGGCACCAAGATGCCGCACTTTGCCAGATGCAGCTTGCTGTCCTGCACTAAGGGTTTATGATAAATTATATAGAACCCCAGGACCAAAACATCCTTTAGCCTGTTGTGCACCTTGTGGACCTTGTGGACCTTGTGGACCATGTGGGCCATGCAAACCTTGTGGTCCTTGCGGCCCATGTGGTCCATGTGGTCCTTGCAAGCCATCATGTGGACCATGCTGTCCTCCATGTACTCCTCCTAATCTAGTGTGTTCAACGGCATGTGGTCCATGCGGACCTTGTCCTCCGTGCCCAGTTCCGTGTTGTCCATGTTAAAATATTATTCATCAATACTTGAAAATGTCAGCCATCATTTTATTGCGAGAATAAACAGATACTACTCAAATGATATTGTTTCATTGTCGAGATGAAATTAGCTCTAAAATATTTTTTTACTTTGCTTAGTGTGGACCGTACGGACCTTGTGGACCATTAGGACCTAGTTGTGGGCCTTGTTCGTCTCTCTTGCCTCTTCCAGCACCTTGTGGACCTTGCGGAGGCTGTGGACCTTGTGGTGGAGGAGGTTGTGGTCCTTGTCTTCCCTGTGGACCTTGCGGGCCTTGCGGACCATGTGGACCATGTGGACCATGCGGACCTTGTGGACCCTGCGGTCCATGTGCACCTTGTGGTTCTTTATGCCCCGTACCATGCTGTCCATGCTAATTCATTCATAATTCAGGATATTTGTTTATTTGTATGTTTTGTTTTTATATAGTATTCTTGTCATATTCGTGTTTTCCTTATACATATCGTAATAAAATATCATTTCGCTTACATTATAGAATAAATTGTTTTTAAAACAAACATTTGTCTCTCTTTTTCTCTCTCTCTCTCTCTTTCACTGAGCCAGTATTTCCAAGTTAAACATTGTATTTATTTTGTAAGTACATTTACATGTATTTGTCATTCGTAATTATCACTAATTTTAGGTCTCTTCTTCTGCATGTAACTGTAATCACAATGAGAATGATGCTGATGTATATAATATTTTAAATGACATTATTGATATTGTGCATAATATTGGAATTATTGAGTGCGATATACTAATTGAAGACATATTAGATAATTTGGATGAAGAATATCTTGAGCAAGTTGATATAGATAGTTTATTAAATTGTTGCAGTGAGAAGTCATATCACGATGACACGTATAAATGCAATGAAAATTCCACGAACTGCGGTAATTTTGATTCATTTTTAATAACTTGCTTTATATTTCAACAAGATTTTACGATTTAGATGTAATTAGAGAATATTCTGTTGCAAACTTTAACGTTAGCACAAACGATGAAGACATAAATTACAGTTTGGAAGTAACTGGGCTGCGAAATAAGATAACTAATACTGAAGTACTTGTCGTTACTATGCAGGAATCTGAAAATGCAACTACAACTGCTGACCATTTCGTTGATGAAAGCGATAGTGAATACTCAATGTGTGAAAAAAAGGGTTACCCTATTAGAAGTTTAACTATTACTGCAACAAAAGGATATAATCAAAATCCTTGTATTAATGTTTATGAAATAGATGCAGAACCTCAAAGTGAAATCAATTTAAAATCAAAATCTGAAGCTGACAACCGTAAAAATGCAATGAATGCACAAACATGCAATGCATCAACTTCCAAGAAAACAAAAAGTCATTCTCCAAAGCGTGGAAGTGGTAATGTTATATCCAAGTATATAAAAAAGTTAAATCCATTAAGGAAGAGATCAACTATTCCTATTATTGTGACTCTTGAAAGTAGCACAACTAGTACAGGAATTTGCAGCAAAATATTAGATGAAACAACAACCAAAGATTCCAATGTAGAGTGTAAAAAAACCTATAAATCGAAAATTCTATACACCAATTCATGGATTTCTACTTCTAGTAGTAGCGAACCGAAAACTTTAAAAATGCAAAAGGGGAAAAAGAAAGCGTTAGTTTCATCTGCAGAAGATGCACACAGTTTTGGCAGAAAATCATTTTATAAAAAAGAATCAACGCAAAAAAAGACAAGTGTACGAAGCAACAAACACAATGATTTTAACAATAATAGTAATTCGGTTTCTGCAAACAACAAAATCAACTTAAACACTAAAACATTAGCCTTAGATAATGTTTTACTACGTACATTGCATAGAAATAAGAATAAAAACATTTCATCCAGCATATTAGAAACTCAAAAATATCGCAACTCAAGTGCTAAATCGGATCAATATGGCATATCAACCGATGTTAAAATTAAACCACCAGTATGTCCAAGAACTAATAGCGCTTCTATAAAACCAAGCAACGCAAGCAAAGTAAATCAGAATGGAAGTAACAAAAGATTGCCGATAAAAACAATGTTGCCGCAGAATAAAAGCACTACACCTGTAAAGAAAAATGCAAAGGAATTCTTATTGAGTACTGCTTCATCTGATATTAGCGTTACGAAATGTATGAAAGAGGATGTTTTAAAGAAATCGCAAAAGCAGATGCCTGTGTATAACAAATGTACATCAACATCAATGATTGACGTTGCAGTTACATGTAGAAAAAATAGCAAGGAAGAAACAAACATATTATACCCTAGAATGCAATGTTATTATTGTAAACATTTTTGTACAAATATCAATGTTGATACGCCGAAAACTAGCAAATTTAACGGACTTGACCCAGAAGATAATGCACCGATATGTGTATGCCGTAGATGCAAAAACTTTCCCAATTTGCTGCAACGTTTTGTAGAGTAGCAATAATTTTAGGTTTATGTAATGTGCGTGTGATTAAAATGTGAATGTCTTTATTATATATATATATATATATTTATTTACAATATACAAATGTTTTATTTATTAATTTGTCTTGTAAAAAAATGTTAAGCATTTGTTAATTAATTTGTGATATTCGATTTCATCTATTTATGATATAATATCATCAGGTCGCCATTCATCATACTTGCATGCCTCGAAGTAAATGTAAGATTTATTATTAATAATATTCAGATTTGCTAAAATATGTTGTTTATGCCAAGACTATGGATAAAATTTAATAATTTATCAATTATTAATTTGTTGTTTCCCATAAAATGAATATAATATACATTTCTAAATAATTCAATTTTAAACTAAAATGCACATTAAAAGGAACAAAGTTTCAGATTGCTGGAGTTGCGAAAAGGAAAAATTGGCGAGCTATCTTGTAGAAGAAGACTTCCACCACCGTTTCAAGTAATAAAAATTGTAAATTAAAATGTTAATTGGCACAACTACACATATACAAGTTTAAAATAAAATTTGTAACGACTGTCGTCTTCTTATTTAATAGTTAGAACTCATATACTAATTGATTAAAAATGTAATTGTATTAGGTTGATGCATAATTGTTGCGGCTTTCTTTCTCGCCATTGTTTTCTTTTAATAAAATTGGAGTTTTGTTTATTATTTTTTCATAAAAGTAATCTTCTCTCTTTCAGGAACAAAATTCGTACCGAAAATCATCTTCATATTCGTCATATTATACTCTACCACTTTGAGAAAAGTGTGCCGGATCGTCGAAATCCGATGACCAACCTCTTCCTTCTTCATCTGCAAGATTTGTGTCGCCCGTTTCGAACCTCTTGAACCATCTTTCAACTTGACTTTCCCTCGCCGAAAGATTTGTTGATATTACTTAATGACTCTGCCGACTTCCAACCTTTCTCAAAGGGGTAGAACATAATATGGCGAATATAAAGATGATTTTCGGTACGCATTTTTGTTTCTGAAAGAGAGAAGATTACTTTTATGAAAATATATATAATAAAAAAAACTTCAATTTTTATTAGGAAACAATGGCGCAAAAAAGGCCGCAATAATCATGCAATAATTTTTTATATTTTTGCAAGAATCTATATAAGCTACAAGCGCAAATGATTTAGCAATTAGAATTCAAATTTCGACCCTAGAAAACTTATTACACTGCATGTTATCATTTCTGTATTGTCCGCTTTAGTTTTATTTATCATTACTATTGTGGATTTCATTAAACAAAACACTTTGGTGTTGCCGCTTCACTTGATGAACCATTTTGATAATAATTAAAGGTAAAAGCTAAATTCAACTTTTACCTTTAATTATAGATTTTATTATTTTTGATTACTACCTTTAGCAAAATGATCACATTTGGCTTGTCACTGTTTAGTAATACGCCTTCCAATTCTATTCACATTTCAATGATTATTACAAGTACTACTTTATACTTATTACATTAATTATCGCAACAATGAAATGATCAATTTAGAGAAAATAAAAATGCTTGACTAAATTATAATAATATTCACCGGCATATAATATGATGGTTTATCAACAAAGACGTCTGTTAGCTGTCAGATAAATTATTACGGGGATGTTATTACAACAAATTTAAACATATAACTTAGCTGCAAAGTTAAATTCATATTTGTTCAAATTGGCGTTTGTAATTACATCATCCGCTTTTTTAAATATGTTGTGAGTGAATGTAATTAGCATAATCTTCCTCATAAATGATAGATGTCATTTTCGTTTGGAAAACATAGTAGTATTTTAGTGGATAAATTAATGCGACATTTTTAATACATTGCTGCATTTAAATAAAAAAACGTTTTATTAGCTCATTTACATATTAATTACATGTAAAGTTAATTAATGATAGGGCGGTCTTAAAAATCCACCGCTACATATTTCTTTTACTTGAAGAAATTTAATATATTGCCTAATTAATTAATATACGTATACATTCACATACGCATTTTGAATTTTTACTTTGCGTTTTCTTCCTTTATGCATTGTGTTACTTGAAGATGGAGAAAAAATTAATTAATGATACATTAAAACACATTCTTTAATAATACATTATTTGAAAAATTAATTGGATACTATTTATTTATAATTGGTTATTAGATGCTTGAAATAGAACATTTAAATTCATTAATTGGTAAAAGAATGTACATTTATTATTTAAATTATTGGGTGTTTAAGTTAGAAAATGGTTCGTTAAAATAATTAGAAGATTTTTTCTATATTAGAATATTATGCATGGTCTTAATCAATATATTGAATCTTTTATTCATCGATATTAATTGAAATAGTATGCGATAAACATATTCAAAAAAGCGATGTAGAGGAACTACTGTATTATTATCAGGCAATTACTTGTAAGTTAGTTTTATGATAAACATCAATATTTACACATTTTAAAAACTGGTGACGGCCCCTACTGAGTGATATAACAAGGAAATTATAACAAGACATAAAAGTACTGGTTTATCTTTAAAATAACGAGTTTTTTAATTGCACACTTTTTTACGTCTAATTATTAGTTTACATTCGTTCAAATGGAATGTGTTTCTATGTTTCGCTCCTGTCAATACTCAATTTATATTATTATTTACATGCATTCGTGCTGCGGCTATACTGTTATATAAAAATGCGGTTGCAACAAGACTTTTTTCTTATCTATGCATATACGAGAATATTTTGATTGACACTAAACAGCTCATTATCTTTTGCATTTCATTTTTAAATTAGTTTCATAATGCAACACTGCTCTTATTAGTATATACCAAATTATTATAGACATTCATCAATGGAATTGCTCTATTCGACGTTTTTATTTCTGTATTAAAATTCTTACTTCATCAATAATATACAAAATAATTAATTATTTTATTAATTTGATAATTAATTATAGTGATCTATATCATTCAAATTATAAGTAGGGGAGAGTTACCGTTTTACGTTATTATTTTAAATATCTCATATCTAGCGGCATCTTATAGAAACTAATTTCTATTGTGCATTGCAATACTTATATGTGTCGTTCTAGTTCAATTTAAGAAACAAGTAAGTTGGATGTTACTTTTTGTATTTTATGCATAAGGATTATCTTTCTAAAAGTTGTTCGATTATATTTATTTTCAATTTAATCAAATTTGCAATATCTTATTTTACTTCATTTATTTTTGCGCTAATTGTAACAAACAAAAAATTATCATTGTTATATTTACACAGAAATAAATTCATTTAATACATTATTAATTGTCTTTATTATTTCCAAACTTATCATAATTTTACTATTTGAAGCATGAGTACGATTTTAGGTACAGATTAATACGATTTAGAATACCAGTTGCCTAAATCATACTTTTTGAACACTTTTAAAATAGAGCATTTTTATAATTAATAAGTCTTTATAAATGTATTTATATGTTATATAAAATAAAAAATAAATTGTTCCTTTTACATTTTACATCATGTGCGTTTTAAAATGTATGACCAAATTTTCTCTATAAGACCATAAAGTTAATGGTACGATTTCGACAACTCTCCCCTATTAGATTTATCTATCTACTTTTATATCCAAGTAAGTATTTATTGTAATTTTATAAATATTTAATAATGAAAGAGTAGTCGTGCTTTAAAAAGTATTTATAGTATAAAATATTTATAAAACATAATATAGGAATTTACTGTAAAAAAATCTATTTTCTTGTTCTTGTTTGTATACTTATACATACATATGTAGGTACATACGTATTACATATATGTAATTTAAACGTAAATATATTTCCACGTTTTGAATAGTAATTGAATAATTTATAACTGGAAGGCAAATATTTTCTATGCGTCGATTTGTTTTACACATAAATTACAGATCTAACTAATATACTTTATTATTTCTATTTCAATTTTAAAATTACACAAACATCATGTAAAAACAAACATTACCCGACCGGCAAGCATAACTTGCTGGATTTTTTTCTAAAAATAGCAGAAATGTCTGTTTTAGCAACAGTATATTTGTTATGCTTTCATTGATGTATGTCAAAAAGTTATTTCAACATTTTTACGGCGTGTAATAACTATCCAGACAACTTATTTATTATTATATGCGCTAAGTACGTTGATTTCGTTTTGCTTCCTAAATGATTGCAAGATTAATTAAAGGCTACTTAATAAGTACACGATTGCGAATAATTATTTACATATTTTATAAATATTATTAATGCGAAAACTATTTTTTAAAATTCTTTTTATTTTGTTAATTAAAGCGATGTTATTCCTCTTATGTGAGAAGTTTGATGAATAAAAATGGTACGAGTAACACATCCACGACACATGTAAGAGTTGCATTAAAATTAATAACTTTGGATGATTAATTTATTCGTGATAAAAATATAACTGCAATCATTAAATTTTAATTAATTGCAACTTGCATGCAGAGCAATTATTTACAATTGCCAAAACTATTTACTTCTATATGTAACTTAAAAATACATTTATGTATAAGTTACAGCGACATCATTAGAAACTTTAAATAGATGGTTAATTACAAACATCTAATATTTTTTTAAGATTTCAAAAACTTGATTGCACATAAATAACTTAATATTATTAATAAATTCATAATAATATTTATGAATTATTTATTATGCTTGAGCTTGAGATAATAATAAAAATGTTGTAAATGTTTTGTGAAAACATAGAATAATAGGTGTATACAGAGATGGATTTAACTATAGGCGCTTGAGCAGCAAGCTAGGGGCCTCGCTTTCTCAGAAAATTTAAAACTTTTAAAATTATTATACTTATTAAAAGCGATATCTAATTATTTATTTATTTCTTTATGTTTCTCAATCCTTGTGTGACAAATTCGCCGTCGTCTTAGTTTTGCGTAAAATCGATATATCAAAATTATAAAATTGTTTGTAAAAAAATTTATAGGTATGTGAATTAAATCGATTAAGGCCTCTAAATATATAAATGCGGGCCTGAGTGGCTAGTATAAAAATTATAAACGCTTAANACTCTAGTCTTGATTTCGCTGATTCAGGTAACTAATGCCGAAACTTTAAACGCGTTTTTCTCGAAACTATGTTTTTCACAACGGTGTACACGATATCTCGAGTTCTAATCAATGAATCGACTTGAAAATTTAACCACATATTCTCTGCAATAGTGTTCATCGTCTGACGAAGCCTTTTTTGATATCGTTTTTTGTTTCATTGTAATAGCATAAAATTCGGGCAAAAAAAGTGAAAAAAATTTCAAGAATTTTTTTCTCGGCGAAAAATTTCTTTATCGACAAAATCGTTCGTCAGACGACGGACAATACTATCTAGATACTAGCCATATTTTTTGTTTTTTAATTCGGATCACCCACACATGGGATTTCATGTACACCGTTTCGGCAGCGGAACTGCGGTTGAATGAGCGCCACAACGGCAATTTTAAATATTTTTACTTTATTTTTTGTCTGCAAATACTTTAATAAATAATAAACATGACTGCTTAATTCAGTTTAATGTGCGAGTCATATTTTCTTAGAAAAAAAATCCGGAAAATTTTGCCTTTTCAGAGTAGACTAACCCCTTAAGGTAATATACAAATATATAAACAAATGCTATTACATCCAATTCAAACAATCTTTGCTGGGAACTTTTAGTCTATATAACCACCTTAGCCCTCTAAAATCTCCTTAATACTTGTTCTAAAACGCAAGTATTCTGTTTTCAACCGATCGCGGTTCTTGGCCATGAATAAAGGCCTAGAAATGGTTAACATAAGGGTGCTCTGACTTATTGGTTTGTCTCTTAAAAACACGCACACACAGCAGTCCAAAGGATTTAGGTTAAGACTGTTAGAGGACCAAAATTACTTCGAAAAAACATATCAACATTCACCAGTTGATCAGTGCTAAACAGCTCTCTGCAAGGATCATTTAAATATGATATAATAGTATGTATTTGTATGTATCTTTGTATAATGAACAATTTTTGTGTAAAAAACATTTGTCCGGATTTTAGAGATGCACCCTGTATAGTGTATAGACTATAAATATTCTTAAGAAGTTTGTATGAAATCAAAAATGATAATCCACAAAGCGCAAAAATTCACATGCCTTGCATTTTATACTTACAATTCGTCTTTATTAAAATTTAATGTAACAACACCAGCGATATCATCACCGTACTTCCAAAATCCGAAAAATCCAAACATTAAATACACAATTGCTACCAGCGGCATGGACACGTTTAGAATTCCAAACGTTGATATAAATTTGGCCGGTTCTTTCATTTCCGCCTCAATTTCCACAATAACGCCCATACTGATTAGCGAAAACAGCAAAATGCCCACATAGAGTGGTATATTTATCCATCCAAATGTCCGAACTCCAGATATGTCCGGAAGGTCGGTGAATATATAGTAGCAGGATAAACCATAACTTAGAAACGATATAATATTTGCAACCCATGAAAAGTAAGAGAGTAAACGTAAACTTGGTATGAGACATATGGTCACGAAAATGGGGAAAAAGATTAAAACGTATAACTCAATCCTTAAATCTGTATCTGAATAATTTTCAATAACTTCTTTTATGTTTTTAGCAACGTACACCTGGTAAGCCGTCATGATGCCTAGATGTAAAGTGCCAAGAAAGATGTCAACGCACATTCTGAAATGATAAATTGTCGTCGTTATTCCACTCGATATCATGATCTATTTCCCATTGCTGTGTGTTACGTTGTTGTATTAAAAACAATGAATGTTACTAAATCTGTCTTTTTTGTTTTGAAATTTTCAAATCGTAAATTGGTATATTATAATAGGTTTAATGCGATTAAGCGTTCCACACAACAACACGATTGTGGTGGCGGCCGCGTTTGAGAGTAGTCCGTGTTTCTTTACCTGGGCATTTTAATCGATAGACACAGAGAGACACAGTTACCGTCGGAAGTCACACACAACCCGCCATCAGTGTAAAGGCCCCGATGAAGAAATACGGGTTAAAGTAGACGTCTATTGTGACTGCGACCGCTACCGCCAGTGCAACCAGGTAGGCGTATGGAACGCTTTCATCAGAAATATACATATTTTACAACTTACGGTAAAATAACCCTTCCTATTTTGCCTTGCATACTCGGAGGGCCAACTTCAGCAGCGTGCACAACAGAATCGCGATAATTCAAATATGGGACTTCAAATCGTTTGCACAATATATACTGCACTCTAATCTGAAACATACATTTGATAGTACACGTATTACTTTGAAAATAAGTAGAAAAATATTTTACAAGTAATTGTAAACTGTACACAATGATTAAAGTAATTATAACACCTAAAATTATTCCATTGAATAATCCTGAGTGCATAAACGCTTGAGGCATTGCCAGAATGCCAGTACCAAATGCACCTTTCAGCATATTCGCCATACTTTGGCAGTAACTGCAAAGCAAAAAATGTATATTTATGTCACTATACAGGGTGAATTCTATTAGAACTAGAGGGGATCAAATTAAATGTTTTCTTTAAATAAAATTTTGAACGAAATCTCGGAATTTGGATTTTTTTGCAAAATGAACCATAATGTGTTTTCTCATATAAATCATTATTCTAAGCATATTTTATTCATAATTTTTTTTTGATTCGAGCAATAGTTTTGGCAATCATAAAATGGGTTGGGGAATAAATTTGTAGCGTATCTATCAGACTTTTACTAAAACTAAATAATCGAATAGCCTTTTTTATGTGGTTTAGCTGGGCTATGTGGAGTTCTTTATTGCCTGTGGCATTTCTTTCAAGAATAAAACCATACTTGTTCATGGCAACAACGGGCCCCATGTTACACAAATGATTACATTTGTACTTCAAAAGCTCAAATAGCAGGTCTCTTAGCATCCACCGTATTCTCCAGTCCTTGCACCAATAGATTTCCATGTTTTCCGCCCCCTTTTAAATCATATGAGAGGCATTACCTTCTACAAGAAAGAGGACCTTAAAAACTGTCTCAAGAACATCTTCGATATTACACTGGGTAATTTTTGGTGGAACGGCATTGACAAATTTGTCGACAGGTAGTAGAAGGGTGTAAAGAGCAATATTGAATACATAATTGTTTAATTTATTGTTTAAATGAGTGTTTGATAAAAAAGCCACAACCTTATTCCTCAGCGCAATACATAATGTTAACGTTAATTTAAGAACTTTATCGGAACATTCTTATTATTTGAATTTGATTAAACCTTTTTTGAAAAAAACGTTAATTTTGATCACCTTTTGCTATAGATGTTAGAATTTGCCCTGTGTAGTATTTTTTTACATTACTTGCAAGGTTTTTCTACCTCACGAAATTCATATGGATCATAAGTGCTTTCCAACGCTTCCCTGCAATTTATGTAAATAAATAAGTGGTAATATTGTAGTAAACCAACCAATTACTGGCGTTTCCGAGCTGCTTCCTCCTTAGGATCTACTTCGTCAGGCATTTTTGCAGTTGTTTATAACACTCGGTCAATTAATATTCCTTCTTATAATATGTCTCAGACTTTTTACTTGCCCTGACCCACTATTAAATCATCATCAAAATATACCTATATAAATTATTTTAGGTTATTACAAGGTAAAAAAATAGTTTGTTATATTAGTACACGTTAAACGCCATAAATACTTTAGTAAATTTTGTGGTTATCTAGCTCTGCTATAATGTGCACAATATTATGTGCTAAAATTACCATTTTCACATATACTCCATTAACAAGACAAGAAATTTAATAAACTTATAAAAACTGATAATTTCAAAATAATAACAAAAACATTGCAACATGTGACATTAAACAAAAAACACATGAGTCGTGCATTGCATCCAATGACTACATTTGGCGCATATGTATGCAGTGCACTTGCATAGGGACATTTACATGAACATGCGGAGACATATACACAAAATTCTCCAAATATATGACATTGGAACCAACCCAGAATTGAGATAAGTGATATAATTCATACATGCGATGCAATGCAATCAAAAGCACCCATAGTAATTCATTAATGTCAATTTTGCGACGTATTGATAAATAGTTCCTATTCATCTGTATTTCTCATATTTCTTAAGAACTTTTAGCATTTTCATTGTAATGCCGTTTAAAAGCATTTTATGTATACATTCAGTTTTGTAAATATGAACATTTTAAATACAATTTAATTAATTTTGCTATAAATACAATATACATTTATGAAAATTAATGATATAACATTTGTTAATAGTTCAATTAAATTATGTCGTAGAAGTTTTATATAAATTTATATAATAATTTATTCTGAAGATGGTTTCAATTATATATTGTTGTTCCTTGCTAGGCAATTAACTGTCAATTTTAGTTTCTGACATATGTATGTCATGCCTTGCTTACATAATGATTAACATATAAGAAATTTATAGTTCTAACTAAGTATTCTTCAATTACTTAAACGCATATAGAAGACTATTTACAAATTTTAGTATTATTATATATAGTATTAGTGATTGACAATTTGTTATCCAATAATATTTTAATCGTAGCATTTTAGCAATTTATCAATGCAATAAAATTTTATCGTAAAAAATATGGCTGATAAAGACAAAGAGAAAGACAAAGACAAAGACAAGGCCAAAGACAAACCAACAAAAGCTGGAGCTGCCGAAAGTCGCAGGTAAATTACTCAGAAATCCATGATCAATAAATAATGTATTATTTTATTTAAAGATCTGCAGAAGAAAGTGCCTTCGAACCATATGATTTTCGCAACGTTGAAAAGCCATGCAGGTTTCCAACCATCCACAATCTCTATAAAGCATATATTTAAGCTAATGATTTCTTGTCAGTTATTTTCAGAGTATGGCAAATATGGTAAAAGGTATACTTGGCACTGGAATTTTGGCAATGCCAATGGCATACAAAGAAGCTGGTTTAGTTAACGGATTTTTCTTAGGAATACTATGTGCTATGTTCATTGTGTACTGCTTACATTTATTGGTAAAATGATTTTCTATTTAGAGTAATTCGTTTTTCAAAACCGGAAGCATTGTACTATGCCCAGATTGCAATTTTTTTACTGACTAAACTCCATGAATAAAATATATAGTTTGGAGTATATGCTCCATTAAGACCTATGTCAATTTTGCAATTGCTAGGAGATTAGGCTAAATTCTGAATATAACGGGTCAAACTGAAGATTGGCCCTAATAAAAATAAAAACCGAATTTGATTCCACTTCAATACTTTCTTTTAACATATTTTTAAGCATAAAGTAGTGGGTTTTAAGATTGGTCGTTAAAATTCAACCAATTTTACATGATGTTTTACATTTATGAAAAAGTTATCCGCGAGTTGAGTGCTACATTCACTGACTGACGACCAGATACGTGTACGACTAAGTACATATGTCTCAAGAATGTCTGAACTTATTTATTCAAAATTCCAATAAATTTTTTCGACATTTTATACCAATAGATAATTGTTATTGATGCATCAAGGTAATAAGGTGGAACTTTGAAAGCCGAGCATGAACTTTCATTTTTTCTTAATGCCGAGGTGAATATTAGATTTTTATAGTATGTTCGTATGTGTCTACCGCATGTACAGTTATGTAAAGACAGGAATGCCATTACACAGAATATTAATTGAACCAATATAGTCACGTGATAACTTTTTAAGGCTTAGGCATAAAAGAAGCATTTCAATGACTCATCCGTCATTTGAAAAGTCATTAAAAGAATACATTATATACTGATTTCTATAAATATATATTTTCATCGCTACGCACCGAAGGCGAAGTAACAGTCCAAACAACAGGTGGCAATTGGTGTAAATCACATATTTTTGGAGTTTGACAAATGTTTCTATTCCGACGATATTAAGATAATAAAAAGTGGCTACAATAAATTGCAGCGAGTTGCAAGGAGACTATATAGATAAACAAAAAAATTAAATTTAAAATATGTTGTGCCTTCTTTGTGAGATTGCAAACTTTTAAAACCACCCTCGTAAAATAAATATATATTTTCACTATTTCGTAAAGTCCCACGTGCAGGATATTGTCTATTGTTAAGTCAGTATCCGTTGATAATATATGTATATTTAGTATACGTATAACATAAAACTAAATTCAAATTATTCATAGAAATTAAAAATATAAAACATTTGGCAAAAATTTTACATATTTATTATACAGTGTGGTTCAAAACGGACTCACCAACTTCAGAAAGACCAAAATTTCTAAATATGTACAGTATATACCCATTGCCATTTGTGTCGGATCAAAGAAACTATTTTTTACATTCACAGGTCGAAGTGCAATATCATTTATGCAAACAAATGGAGGTTGGATATCTGAGTTTTCGTGATTCCACGGTAGCTGCAATAAACGTTGGACCTCTTGGGATGCGAAAAAATTGTTTGAGAAAAGCTATGCCGTAAATTATATTCAGCTATTATATATAAATATTGTTTATTAAACTTTTACAGCATTATCGTGGATATCTTTCTATCCGCATTGCATTTAGGCACAATGACTGCATATCACGTCTTTGTGGCCTTAAACTATCAATCCGTGTTCAACTACTATTTGGACGTAAACATATCAACATCAATGTATGTTATCATGTGCTTTCCCGTCTTCATGGGTCTTACACTTATCTCCAGCCTCAAAGTGATGTCATACTTTTCATGGTTTGCTAATATTGTTTCGGTGTCGTGCTATGGTTTAGCATGCTTCTACATATTCGGTAACTGGCCGCCTTTCAATGATGAAAACCCGGTAGTATGGTTTGGCTGGGCAAATATACCGCTGTTTATAGGTACGTTGCTATTTGCATTGTTACCATTCGGTGTGATAATGCAAATCGAGGCCGAAATGAAGCACCCGAGACAATTTGTCAGTATGTTTGGCATAGTCAACGTGTCATATCCAATTGTATCGTCGTTCTATTTTGCATTTGGTATATGTGGATACTGGAGGTATGCTGATCAAATCGAGCCTGTAATTACGCTGAATTTTGAACGTACAGAAATGTGAGTTGATCAAATAAGCATTAAAATCTGAAGCTGTTAAATTACAAGTTACTGCATTTAACTTAATTAAATTGCAGGAATAAAAATGAAAAGGCCACATGTCGCGACATTAAAATATCTTAGGCGCAACAAGAAATTGTTTTAGGCTGCACACATAATGAAGCGACTGTATAAAAATTATAATTAATAATATTTCTGGTACTTTTTTTAGTACGACATATGACCCTTTTATATATTTTGTTTTTCATATTTAACACTTTAACGTCTTTAACATCCGAATTCAACAACTTAGAATAGTATGCGGAATAATTCATCCTGGATGAATTTTTAAATCGATGTTACTTTGTTTTACCGTTGCACCAACAAATCTTGGATTAACGTCAACGTACATTTTAGTGAGGTTACGTTTGTCACGACTATGCAAAATTCTGCGAGGAAATTCCACGTCCAAAATTTCGAATTTTAAAGTAATCTGGATAAGAATTTTTGTCCATTTTAACAAACTATATCACAAAAATTATATATATATATGTCACGACTGTTATAACGCATGATACGAGTATATTAATTTTACTTCTTGTTTTAAGGCTGCTCCTGCAGATTTCGTACGCAAACTGCTTTTATATACATTTCATATGGGAAAATGTACCTATTGCCTATTTCAATCGACTTCAATCAAAAACGAAAATAAAGCTAAATAACACACAAATTTTGCTGTGCCTCGATTTGTTTTAAAAAAGCCTTTTTGATATCGAATTTGGCATATAGTAAATGCCCGTTTTTGCGTCGATTGTTTTTTCACATTTCTTCACTATTTATTTTATCTTTTTATAAAAAGGTCGGCGTAGCAAAATTTGTATGTTACATAGCTTTATTTTCTTTTTTGAATGAACTCGATATCTTACATAATAAAGTCGCAGTTTGGAATTGCCGATAGACACATTTTACCATAAGAAATGCATGTAAACGCAGTTGCGCGCGAAATCGGCAGCAGCAGGAGGTTAATCCTCATTTAATTCTCTCAATTTGGAGAGTTATATTAACTACAGGATTAATCTTCTGTTAAAATAATCTACAGTTAACCTAGGATTAAAAGTTTGGTGCAATTGGACGTAACAGAGGTAAATGCGGCAAATGCACCAAAAGCTAGCCGTGCGAATCATTTTCTTCTAGCACTACTATAATGATAATCAATTATAATTTTTAGTTTGGCAAATTTCATTCGTGCTATATATTCTGTAGCAATATTCATATCATTTTCTTTGCACGCGTATGTACCAGTTGTGGTGTTATGGAATAGACACTTACTGATGAGATTAACACCAAACCATCAATATATTGGAACGCTATGCTACAAGTTCGTACAAAACGCGCTTACAGGTTAGTTATTATAGAAACTATCAATGATCTCTCTAAGCTGCCTGCTTAAACAAGAGCACATTAATATTTGCATAGTTGCACAGAGGCGTTTACTGTATTTAGGCAAATACAACGTGATGGCGAATTAATCGCGATCCCAAGATTTGTTAAACAAAATGTTGAGAAAAAAGTGGATTATCTAGATATAATAATAAGTTTTATAGGCCTAACAATTTTTTAAAATTTTGTAACAAATTGGAACTTAAGTGAGACATGTCGCATATTGATTTTCACATTCTTGGCAATCCTATGAAATCGTTTTATGCATTTACTTGAAAGTTTTCATTTGATATATTAATAGAATATTGTTTAGAACAGTGTTTCGTTAACAATTACAAGAATTACTTTGCAACCTAAGTGGCTAAGGCTTCTCGCCTATCAAGTAGCCTTTCCTAAGCTGCGGTTACATTGATTAAAAATGCGTATGAAATAATTTTGTTCGCAGGAATTTCTACGAATTTTTATAAAGTTATCAGACATAACAAGTCTATGCATGTACTATACAAGGTGGTCCATTTAACTTGAGACAGGCGAATAACTTTGAAACAGTGCATTTTAGGAGAAAATGTTTCGAATAAAAGTTGGTTAAAATGAAAGGGGAAATTTAATGGTACTAATCACTTTTGGCCATGACCGCAGCTTCATGGTTATTTTAACATCAACTTTGTTTTTTCAAATGGAAACCCCCATCTTTTTATTCAGGATCCCAATCTACGTGAAAAGTGGGGCAATTTTTATCAAAATTGTTTTTTAATCCGATTTCAATTTTGGAAATTTGGAAGAAACTCGAAAAAATGCTGAAAATAATATGAATATGCAAAAAAGTACGAAAAACACACAAAAAGAAGGAAAAGGGGTGAAACGCACAAAAAAAGAATCAGAAAAATCACTGTTACTTGTTTCATTTCTCTTTACTATATTCTTTTAATTATATTTGTTAGCCTTTTTTATTACAAATCCTTATCTACTGTAACCTTATTATTTTAAGGTATTTGTACGACCGAATTTTGTGAAATTCATGCAAACAAATTTTTGTACGAATCATCATCCAATGTAAGCGCAACCTTACTCGGTAATTAAATTTGGACTAAATACAACCTCTAGCAACTTTTCCTGCGATGATAATCTCCCATCAGCCAACATTTTAAAAAATATAAACACAAAAAGACGATATAGCTATCCAATTTTCCTAATCTAACTATTATGATTTTTAGCATTGCTTGGTTTATATTTTCCATTTGTCGACTTGCTCATCTCGTTGTCTGGCTCACTTTCGGCCACCGTTTTAGTATTTGTAATACCTGGATTTATGAGTATATGTGTTAACTACCCGGATCATTATGGTATCTGTAAGTGGCGTTTATTGAAAGATATTATAGTTGTATTTCTTGGTTTTGTTGCATTCCTCGCTGGAAGTTATACAGGTATTTATGGAATGATCGCAAAACGGGCCAACTGACTAATTTTGACCAGGGAACGTTTAGATTTAATAACATTTGAAAGATTTGACATTCTATTGAATTATAGAAAAAGTAGTTCAAATTGTAATAAAAAATGTATAGTAAGATTTATTATAATCGGTCCCTAATTTCCCTCTGTAGAGAATAATTCGCTAGTCATGCGATCATTGAAATTGACATTTAAACAAGATAAAATTTCACTATGTAATGTTTTCACAACTCCTTCAATTTTGTAAATTACACCTTTATTTAAATATTATATTTATAAAAAATATTTAAATGAATTATCCCACGTGACTAAAAAACGTAGTTATGGAACATCCCTTTTTTAAAAAACGCGTGCTTGGCACACCCTAAATATTAAGCCATTGCACAAATTTATGCAACTAGCGCAACACAAATGAGGATCAATTTTAAATCATAGTAGGATCCACTCGCATAAGAATCGGTACAGTTTGGGACATTGGGCGATCACCTGTTGCACATCGCCAAAATTGCGACTGCGCCTGTGATTGTTACGTCGCTCACGATAAAATGGAGGCATTGGTACAGTTTTATCGCGACGCTTTATAACATGTCTATTGATATGAGTGCAGGGGGTTACCGCAAACAACTGGAAGCATTCATTAAAAGTTATAAAAACGAACCTTGCTTGTGGCAATTGAAATCGAAGCACTACCACAATCGTAGCATGAAGGACGCTGCTTATAATCGTATCATAAAGTCGTACGAAGCAATCGATCCCAACGCTACAAGAGACATAGTGGTAAAGAAGATTAATAATTTAAGAACAGCATACAAAAAAGAAGTCAAAAAGCTGCAGAATGCGATATTAGAGAACGAAGAGTATACGCCACGATTATGGTATTTTCATCTATTTAATTTCCTGGATGAGCAAGAGCCTGTAGAACAAGTAACAATACCTACGCCGCTTATAATCAAAGAAGAATTAGAGGTAATTTACAAATTTGATAAAACATCTAATACATTTTTAATTATATTATTTGCGGATCCAGGATGATGAAACATCGCATGAATTGCCACAACAATCGACTGGAATTGAAGAGCAGAATTGGAACGAAAAATGTACAAGTCCAGACACTCCAAATAAATCGATAAAACAATCACGGCCAATCAGACGTATTAAATACCGATGTGTGAACAATAGTATTAAACATTTTAGAAGTATTGATGACCGCTTTGATGTATTTGGAAAGAATGTAGCCATTAAACTTCGCGACCTACCACTAGAGCAACGCTTATTCGCTGAAAAGTTAATAAACGAAACGTTGTTTCTAGCTGAAATCAATTTCTTAACTATGGCTCACAATGTATGTAAAAAATAAATGTTTAAAATGTTGATTCGATACGTTTGAGCAAATATAAAAAGTTTATTTCTTAATCGTTTATGTGTGCAAAAACTTCCTACTTATAAAATATATTTGAACGAGCAATGCTAAATTTAACAAGTCTTAAAACATATGGAACAAAGGCTATTACAACGTTTAAAAAAAATAAATACAAAAATAATAATTTTTGAAATGACGAAAGTTATTTTACTTGTTTTAATTCAACATCAAATACCAATGTCGAGTTTGGTGGGATAGCCGGTGGGGACCCTTTAGCACCATACGCCATATTTGGTGGACAAATGATTTTTCTCTTGCCACCAAGACGCATACCTTTAATGCCAACTTCCCAGCCTTTAATCACTTCATTTTTACCAAGACGGAATTGGAAACCTTTCCCCTTGTTACAAGCATCAAACATCTTGTTGTTATTCTTAAGACGACCCTCATAATAGACGCATACCATTTTACCTTGACTTGCTATAGGTCCATTGCCAACTTTAAGATCATCAATTTGCACGCCTCCTTCGAGCTTTTTCAAAGCCTCCGGTTTTTTTTTATCGGCTGGAGTTTGTTGCGGTTGTTTTGCGTTATTCATTTTTGGGGGCGATTTATTCTTCTCATTTTTATCGTGTTTAGCAATGCCATTCGTTTTGGGAGCCTGTTTTTCTTGAAGTTTCTCATCTTCTGTTTCCTCCTCATCTTCATCATCGTCTTCTTCCTAATAATAAATAATAGAGTTAATGCACCGTACAAATTGCGTGTAAATACCTAATTTCCCAACATAACAGCAACTAAGCCTATTATCAATTAATTAAAAAAATATATATATAATAATAATGATTATTATGTAGGTATAAGATATATTGTATATCCAAGACAAAAAAAATAACATACCCTCATAATATAATCAGATGGCAGTGTTATTTAATTTACTAATTATTTATTTATATACTTTACAGTTTAGAATATACTGCTCTTTTAATTATTTTATGATTTTTCCAATCAACTTGTATAGACGAATTTAAATTTAGACAGGGAATGGAAAATAATACAGGAATTAAAGCAGTAAATACATATTTCCTCTTATAGAAGAATAATTTCCAGGCACCCAAAAATTGTACGCCATTAAATTATTTTTATATGAATAAGAAAATTGTTCAACTTTATCAGAACTTATCACTTCTATAAAATATGTGCCAGTGTTACTGAATTCGTTACAATAGTTAATAAAACCGCCATTAAAGTAAAATTTTGATATCATTAAGTTCCTAATATCAAGTTAATAAATTCAAATAAAGCTTGGTAGTTTATAATAAAATATAAAAAATCAGTACGTACCTCTTCATCTTCTTCCTCCTCGCCATCATCGCTATCATCTTCAGCTTCTATATTATCATCATCATCATCATCTTCTTCTTCCTCATTATTTTCATCATCCTCATCTTCATCTTCGTCATCTTCGTCATCATCAAGCAAATCGCCATCTAACATGGAATCATCTTCATTCTCTATCAAATCAGTTAAATTCACGTCTGAATCATCCGAATCATCTTCATCTTGACTAGGAATATCTTTCAATAATTCTAGTGTTTTTGATTTTTTCGCTGGACCTGCAATCCTTTGGTTAAAAGAAAGGCGATATAAAACGAGCTGAAACTTACGCTCAGATTTGGGTGCTGCATTCCTTGTCCGCTTCTTTTGGCTGGTTGTAACCATAATTTCCTCCGTCTCTTCATCTTCCTCCTCTTCATCACTCAGACCATCTGCATCCATCCATCCATCCTCATCATCTATCAAATGGCCGGTTAGATGCACATGGCCTCCTCCATTCGCGATGAAAGATACGTCCTCGCCAATCTAATTAAATTAATGATTATATGTCTTATTTGATGGAAAGAGCAAGTTCTTACCTGGAAATTTAAGTCTAGCGGGCATTGCAGGACATTTGTGGAGTTTAACGTGCACAATAAGTATTTTCGACCTTCATGGCCGCACATAACCTGCACACAATCTGAGTTACCCGAGGTGAGATCCAAACTTGCCATTGAGACATGAAACGATTTAGTGACGGTTTGCGAGTAACGCCTTTGCGGCTCCATAATAAGTCCTATTAACGAAAACGAAATGTATCATTAATATGCTAACAAAAAAAACACGTGTTCAAGCATGCCGGTTTCCTTACATTTTAAACAAACTATCTAAGTAAAAACAAAATTGATAGTTACCCCAAAACATTTTGATGATTGTTGTTTGTCTCTAATTTATTCTATTTAAACACAGTATAATAATAATATAATTCAGTATGTTTTTTTGCTCTTTATGTTAAAGAACGTTGCGACGAAATGGACGATTTGCAGATGGTTTGTAGAATGCAGTGACCCCTACCATAAGTTTTGCCCGCGTGCTATTACCAACATAACAATAAATAATTTTATTTGTCTAAAAATGCAGATTTGAATATTTTATTGCACTTTATATTACATATAGAATATATCAAAATACATTAAATTATCTAATTAATAAATTGCTATATTAATTTCTGTTCTAAATCTTCGAAACCCATAATTAAAATATTTTTAATTACGGTTGGCAATAAATTGTAATTTGACGGAGATTTTCGTTGGAATCTTTTTAAAATTTTATTGTATATGTATTCATTTCTTTGATGCATACTATATATTTCAAAGTTTATTATATCCATATTTAATTTCTCCCGCTTATTCGTTGAATCTTAAATACATGTGGTAAATTGCATCGTTAACATAGCATAAATGAGGAGTATGCATTATGCTAAACACCGGCAGAAACATATGGACGAGAAAAATGAACGATTTGCAATCGATTTTTGAATAATAGTTACCTTGTACACATTTACTGTCCAAGTTACTAATATATTCTACAATTTATTTTACTTTAAAGAGGTGTTACGGAGTTAACGATAACAATATATTACTAATAAATAATAAATAATTGGTAAATTACTAATCAATCTAAATGCACAATATAATAAACAAACATTTAATAGCATTTAATCAAAATCTACAAGCAAATAATTTATGGAATTTATTTATTAAAAAAAATAAAGCTTGTGTGTGCATCATGACGAATAAAGTTTATGTTTGTTAATCTCTATTGTATAATTTTATCCTGGGTATCAACAATTTTCGTTATATTTACTAATTATTACAAATGAGGCGAGTCGTGGAATATATAAATACAATAGTATGTTTTTTTATCAAATATAAAGTGGACCAATTTCGACAGTTGCATTGCAATAGCACATAACTTTTCTAACTTTAAATTCATTTTATTTATATATACAATTCCTTTTAAATAATTTGTTTTTCCTTCTCCTTTCCTATGCATATTTATAAATTGCATTCTAAATAGGGTGGAATCATGATTTCTGACGGTAATCTGCAACCGGATGCAGACATAAATTTTTAGATAAATCAATCCAAATTCAATAAATTCGTTTGAAACATTACAAAATATATAGCAAAAAAGTACATTTAGAGAACCCAACAACGGTATCTATTGACAATAATCGAAGTAGTGAAAACACGTTTTTCATTATACTTCGTCTTGAAAATTATCAGCGGAGTGAGTGGAAAGTACGCGAAGACGTTGCCGATATCCGAAGCAATTAATGAAAACAAAAGGAATTGTTTTCGGAAAAAAAAGTTCGCCAAAAACCGAATCAGTCGATAACTGAGGTTCCAATGTACTACATATGTATATCATTTCTAGCTCGAAATATGATGTTTCTCTAAGAATATTTTTCTCAAGCAGTTAAATTGTATCCGATTTATCTTTGTAAACATTGTAATTTTTTAGACGGATCTCAAAAAAATCAGCAATACTTTTATGGCAAATTGCTTTCAGATCAAGTGGCATAAATCAAAAATAGATGAGTCAATTTGTATAAGATGAGTATAAGTTTCGAATTTATTCTAATTGAGTATAATACAAATTCAAGTAAATTTAAATGTCACAGAACACTTAATATAAAATATTAAAGATAATAACTAAAACCTGTAGTCTATTTTCTATTCCATTTTCCCACCAATATTCTTATGTAGACTGTATGTTAGATTACAACGAGACATTACTGACCAGCAGCTATTAATCACTCGCAGCTGCAAAGTTAATTTCAAAATGTATTAAAAAAACATCATTTACATTAAAATATATTCTTACCTATTACATGGTCGACGCAATAAAAAATCGTATAAAACGTTTTATGCAATATTTAATTTGAGCCTCAATAAATGGCATAGGGCTTTGTGTCTTCACATTAATTATGGCTATACAACTTACGATTGCAATTATACCTATTGTTGTCCTCGTGAAAGCCATTTTGACTAGATGATTGCGAATATATTGCGTTGCTGTATTATTTATGTGATTTGGCATTCAAATTGGGATAGTTTGAATATAAATTGCGCATAAGTATACATTTTTTTATCATTATTTATTTAAATCTATTCTATGTGATAATATTTTATTGATACTTTTTTATTCCACCCGAGCTTGACTTCGTTCGTGCTCATATAAGAAACAATGTTAATTGTTAAAAATAGCCTTTGCATGAATACGCAGACGTAGAATTTTGTACATTTACAAAAATGGTCTTAAATTTTGCAAAAATGTCATTTAAATATACAATTATTACAACTTCAACTTTCAACCGCAATTACTCGCTTCTAAAATAAAAAGTTCGGCGGTTGCAGAAAGTGCGAATTTCCATGTGTATGCAGTTTCATTATATTCACAACTATATACTATACCACCTTTTAACCAGGATATATCGAGGCCCCATTAGGCATTGGAAATTAATTATGAAATAAGCGAATTTATACAACATTCTTTCAATAGGCACAGGCACCGGCGCGGATTTGAACCGATTGGACCGATTGGGTCCTAAGGGAGTCTCGCACAAAGGATAAAAATAAGAATATTATATAAAATCACGTAAATGCGACGCTCCAAAATGTGTGTGATATAGAAAACATACGAGTATTAAATAGCGGATGTATAAATCTGTTCATTATTATTGTTGTTTTAAGATATGACTTGACTTTTTTGATTCTGTAGCAAATATTGTTTATTTTTCATGATATTTATCGCTTGAAAGTTTTGTTCGCTGATTCTCCACAATTATGTTATTAATATTTCGAAGTAAATATGTATTAAATACACACCAGTGTTGACGGGTGTGAACTTAGCAACTCGATTGCCAGTAACCGATTTAAAAAAATTTAAGCAAATTTTGACGGCTGTGAAGTTACACGTTACACTGTTTCTCCAGCCACTGTTTTTAAAAAAAATGCCAAATTCAAATGCTCATATCTCAGTAACTATTAATGCTAGAAGCATCTTTTAAAAAAGTTTTTATAAAGCATATCTTAAACTACTATGGCCGCCTACTTTCAGCTCAATCGGACTATTATCAGTGTTGTTATCAATTTTTTTATCAAAACAATTATTTTAGGCATAATTTTCTTAAAACATACGCTATATTAATAAAAATAGCATCAAATGGTAAGAAATTGATTGTACATTGCTATTCCATAGGAATTTGTCTATGGCCGATGCATTTTTCCGAGGAAAATTGAAAATTCGATCATTTGATTTGAAAAATACATTAAAGTATATCAAATATAATCTCCATTATCTTCGTTAATAATTAATATTTTTTTATGAACGTTGCACCATTTCGTAGCTAATTAAACTTACTTTGACGTGTACTACTAGCAACCCAGAGCCCCTTGGTTAGTTTTCAAGAGAATTAGTCCAAAGTACTGATCAAAGCAATCATTTACTCCTATTCAATGCTAAACAAATAGGTGCCGCAAAATGTGCAAGCACAGCATTTTCTCAAGAACCCACAAACACATTCAAAACTAAAAAATAATACTATAAATCATATAAAGTAAACAAAAGATTAGATTAAATAATTAAACGAAGCAAAATATAAAAATGCAAAAAATATAAAGGTTTAATAAAACTAATTTCCCTGAAAACTAAGCATGGCCTCTGGGTTGCTACTAGTACATGTGAAAGTACTTTTAATTACCTACATAATGGTACTAAGTTTATAAAAATATATTGATTATTAACACATATGACACATTTTGTGGTACCTATTCGTTTAGCATCGAATACGAGTAAATGATTGTTTTGATCAGTACTTTGGACCAATTCTCTTGAAAACTAAGCATGGCCTCTGGGTTGCTAGTAGTACATGTCAAAGTACGTTTAATTAGCTACGAAATGGTGCAACGTTCATAAAAAAATTTTAATTATTAACGAAGATAATGGAGATTATATTTGATATACTTATAATGTATTTTTCAAATCAAATGATCGAATTTTCAATTTTCCTTGAAAAATGCATCGGTCATAAACAAATTCCTATGGAATAGCAATGTACAATCAATTACTGACCATTTGATGCTATTTTTATTAATATAGCGTATGTTTTAAGAAAATTATGCGTAAAATAATTGTTTTGATAAAAAAAATTGGTAACAACACTGATAACAGTCCGATTGAGCTGAAAGTAGGCGGCCATAGTAGTTTAAGATATGCTTTATAAATAAATGATCAAAATAAATATCGTCTTTGACTAGAGTTTATAGAGATAGAGAGCAATTGCCGTTTTGTTCAAGTCCCCATCTCAACTCGTTTTTAAATGTAGGGTCTTAAACTGTACCAGATTTCCAGCAGTAAATTTCAACACTATAGAAGCATCCTCTTAGTTAAAATAATTATATTTAAATAAATTGGACGGTACTGTTTCGCATGACTGGGAAAGAAAATTACGTTTACATGCGTTCCCTGTCATGCCAAACAGTACCAATTGGACGTTGTAATTAGATTAGTATATAGATGATTTCAAAAAAAGTTAAACATTTTTAGGTAAATTGAATGTAAATATATCTAAGAAAATCAGGTATTCCAACCCAAAAACTTTTGTAAACGTATTTATTTAAATACAATTTCACAAACTTTTATTGTAGACATATTTATTTAAACCAGGGTTGGAAAAAATCCGATTTTTTAATCCGATTTTTTTTCTACATCGTGTATAATCGTGCGATTTTTGTCACATTTTCTACACGTTTAGTGCGTTTAGTTTATGTATGTTGTTTCATTTGTGTAAATTTGGGTTACGAATTTATATCACATGTATTAAATGTATTTTTATCGGTCGAAGAAACAAAGAAAGCAAAATAATTTCAGATTTTACTACTAAAATTCAACTGGAAGCATCATCGATGCATGTGTGATCCAAATCAATGATTTAAATAAAATGATTATAATCATTCAAGTCCTGATTTAAACACAATTTCATAAACTTTAAATTGCGCACTATTGAACTTTGATTGTAATCAGGTAATCGAATTTTATTAATTTTTTTCCACCTTTATCTGTGTTTATGATATTAATATCACTCTATAGTTTAACAAAATGTGGTTCTATTCTAATGATGAACAACTAAGTCGAAACGAAAAAAAAATAAAAAGAAATAAACATGTGAGACACAATAAAGTCTATATTATTTAAACATTTTGCTATTTACGCATGTGTATTTAAAAGTTATTCCGTCAGGCTCTAACTTAACATAAATAACAAATTTAGTTTCGTTACCTAGAATTTCGTGTTATTACAAAAATAAAACATAATTATTAGTTGCCAGGCAATTATTTTTAATTGTAACAAAACTGAAAAAGACGTCGATAAGGATATGAAAAATATATTAGTAAATACATTAAATAAACAGTTAAGTTTTAAAGACATATCCCAAACATTCATCAATATGGTAATCTAAAATCAATGTATTTTTCATACGTTCAAATTGTAGCCTCTTAAATAAATCTGTATGCTATGAAGGTAGTTGCTTAAACTTTTTGACAGGTTCCGTTAATACAATCAGATCCTTCTGCACACACTGACGTGGGTGGAATACCCATAAAATGGTAGCAGCGTTGTCCATCAGCTTACAAATAAAGGTAAAAAAATAGTATAATATTATAACAATATTATAATTGCGACACTTACCCAAAACCGGCGTACAACGCTTGCAGCAACGACACCACGTGTTAGTTAACGTTTGATTAGCTGCGCACGAAGTTACTTTCTGGCAAGTTACATTTTGGCAAGAATTTGGCAAGCAAACAATTGCATATGATATATTTGAAAAATACCACAATGTTATTAAACTTAACAGAAGTAACGTTTTTGTTGATGTAAACGCCATTGTTACTGAATGTTTGAATTTGTATGTTTTAATTTTTTTATATATACAATACCAACAGCGATAACAAACGCATAAATTATATAAATATTCAATATTTTGAAATAAATTGTGTAAATAATTTATCATTTTAATATTAACGTTTTTAATGAATCAGGATTTACTAGTGTGATTAAATATATAAATGATAATACATACGTGTATTTTACATTTTTTGTGTTTTTGTATAGGGTGTCTCAGGTGACTGAAACAATATTTTTGTAAACATACTTGCGAAGTAATGGTTATTGTAATTTAATCTAATCGTACCGACGACATTACAATTTTCAACGTATTGATGAATGACATTTAATAAATAAGTTTTTTTGTTCTACTGAACATGAACATTAGTTCCTGCACATGAACATAAATTTATGCATTTTTCTGAATGGTTTAGAACATAAATGAAGAGTTCATTAAAATTTTTGGGTACCGTTTCGTTAGAGCAACAACCCATGTAAACTAAACTCGCAGCTAAACTAAACTAAACTAAACTCTCCGCTTCCCAATCTAAGAGTGCAGCGAGTGCAGCCTTTTACACACGTGCGGTCTTGCTGATGACTTTTTTCTACTCCCTTTGAATGTGTCAGTGATTTATGAGCTTAACGTAAACATACCCCACTTAAGGAACATGCAGAATGAATTTATCCGCTTGTTGGGTGATGTAGCCGCGCCGTAAAAAATCGACAAACAACTTTTCTTTTCTGAATTTCAATTCTTCCGTCACGTAGTTGCAATTTGCAAAAGTTTCTTTCCGATCCATCTTTTTCGCCTTTTTACAGCAGCACCAATAAGCCCTTTTCCGCCGTACCTAGATTTGACCGTTCGAGTCCCATCACGCTAAAAATACCGCGCTTTCCTTCTTTATTTTCCGGCAATAGTTCGTGTGTTTCCGCCATCTCAATAAAGATAATATATTTGTTTTTAGTTATGTGTATATATTTAGGTTAGGTTAGCGTATTTTTAATAAAAGCATTGTTTTTAACAAAATCGTTGTTTCTATT
>JARJDW010002913.1:0-22394 GCA_030264715.1 Adinopsis sp. GC000173
TAATATATTTTTTACTTGGAATTTAAAATTTATTAGATGAAGTAAAGTCTTCTTGATAATTGATTGGAATTTTTATGTAAGTAATTTTCATAATTAGATCATTTCATAGATATCATCGTTTCAAATACTAATAGATATGTACAAATTTAACGAATTTGGAACGTTGTTGCGTCTAGAGTCTAGATTCTAGACCAAGGCATTCAACGTTGCACGATGTAAGGTTTTTAATAATAACAAACCAATATACCGAAATAATGCCTTTTTTACTTGGAATTTAAAATTTACTAGAGGAAGTAAAGTCTTCTCGGTAATTGATTGCGTATTTTTGTGTAAGTAATTTTTATAATTAGATCTTATCATAGATATCATCGCTTCAAATACCAATAGATACACTTTTAACGAATTTGGAATCAAAGACGTTGTTGCATCTAGACCACGGCATTCAACGTTGCATGATGTAAGGTTTTTAATAATAACGAACCAATATACCGAAATAATGCCCTTTTTACTTGGAATTTAAAATTTACTAGATGAAGTAAAGTCTTCTTGATAATTGATTGCGATTTTTATGTAAGTAATTTTCATAATTAGTTCTTATCATAGGTATCATCACTTCAAATATCAATAGATTCACTTTTAACGAATTTAGAATGAAAGACGTTGTTGCGCCTAGACCATGGCATTCAACGTTGCACAATGTAAGGTTTTTAATAATAACGAACCAATTTACCAAATAATTCCTTTTTTGCTTGAAATTTAAAATTGACTCGATGAAGTCTTCTTGATAATTGCTTGCATAATGTTATGTAAGTAATTTTCATAATCAGATTGTATCATATCATTTCAAAGATCATTAGATGTACTTTGAACAAATTTGGAATCAAAAATGTTTTTGTGTCTAGACCACGATTTTTGTCTTTGCATGATATGTTTTCCAATATTATTAATTTTCATACTAATATCAAACCAATATACCTGCCTAAGTAATACCATTTTTAATAGGTATTTAAAATTTATATAACAGATGTAGAGAAGTCCTCCTAATAATTGCGTATTTTTATATAAGTAATCATATCATCTCCTCAAACATAAATAGATTCACTTTCTACAAATTTGGGAACAAACACGTTGTTGCGCCTAGATCACAATATTCGACTTGGCACGGCTTTTTACTTTTGTTATTTTTAACACCAACAAAATATACCATGGTCTTCGCTATAATTGATTGCGTATCTTTATGTAAGTAATTTTCATAGTAAGATGTACCTTATCATGGCTATGTCAAGTTAGCCCCCGACTTTAATTTTTTAGTTTTTCACTTACGTTATTGACTTATGCTCGTGTTGAGCCGTTTTGTGATGCAATTGATTTATTTTGTGCTATTTCGTTAATTCCCCTTTTTGCAATTTCTATCTCGGACGCATTTACCAAATAGTAAAAAACAAGCACAATTCAACAACTTAAAAAAATAATTAAAAAGTTAAAGTCGGGGACTAACTTGGCACAGCCCCATATCATTGCTTCAAACATTAATAGATGCACTTGCAACAAATTTGGAAGCAAACACTTTATTGCGTCTAGACTACGGTATTCAACTTTTCACAATTTAATGTTTTTAATATTTTAATTTTTAATACTAATAACAACCCAATATACCTAAGTGACACCATATCAGTTGGAAATTTAAAATTTATTAGTAGAAGTAAAATCTCCTCGATAATTGCTTGAGTGTCTTCATGTCATATTCATAATAAGATCTTCTCATATCATGTTTTCAAACATCCATAGATGCACTTTCATCAAATTTCAAAACAAACACGTTGTTGAGTCTTACTAGACAATACTATTTGAATTTGTACAATTTCAGAATTTTAATATTATTATTTTGAAAGCCGACAACGAATACCTAAGTAATGCCTTTTTAGTTGAAATTCAAAATTTATTAAATGTAGTAAAGTCTCCTCGATAATTGCTTCATGTATTTCTCATTATCATCTTATCATATTATTGCTTCAAACATCGATAAATTTACTTTCATCAAATTTGAAAAGAAACACAATTTTGGGTCTAGACTACGATATTGCACTCGGCACGATGTGAGGTTTTAATATAATTATTTTTAATGTCATTAACAAATCAATGTACCTGAGTAATGCCTATCATATTTAGTTAGAATTTAAAATTTACAATAACTTGAGTATCTATCTTTATGTAATTTTCGTTATAAGATCTTATCATATCATCGCTTCAAACATCAATAGATGCACTTTCAACAAATTTGGAAACAAGAACGTTGTTGGATCTAGACCATGTAAGGTTTTTTAATATTATTATATTTAATACTAATAACGAACCAATATTCTTGAGTAGGTAATACCATTTTTAGTTAGCATTTAAAATTTACTAGACGTAGTAGCAGAAGTCTTCCCGACAATTGCGTGAGCATCTTTATGTAATTGTCATAATAAGATCTTATCATATCATCGCTTCAAACATCAATAGATGCACTTTCAACAAATTTGGAAACAAAAACGTTGTTCTTTCAGCTCATCCCGATTATACTCCTTTTTTTATAAATCATAATTGCCTTACCCCATACACACATCTAAATATGTTATCGTAATCCTATGATCTTAAGCAAATGGCCCACCCAGCATTTTAACTGTATTATTATCATCCACCATTTCAGTGTTAATAACATTCATGTGGAAAACATTATTGCCTTGGTATTTATAATTAAGTAAAACTACCAAAACTAGCGTATAAATAGATTTATAAGTCGCTTTGTGCGCATTACCGTGTAATAAATGCAATATTGTCGTAGTGATTCCTTTAGAATTACCTACATATAGTGCATAATTTACCTAAATATAGTTGTAATTAATTAAACCAATAATAATTATTGCAGCCATTTCTATGATTTTCAATTAATCAATCAATAATTGCGCATATAATCAGAAACTGGCACGGTTTTCACCGAAAAATTATGTTCCATTATGTAATTTGAAACTAATTTGCAGTTATGCAATGCAGCCGTATTGATCACATGAATTATTCCATGTTTGGCAAACTAATACGCACAGCCAATTGATTTAAGTAACGTTATTTGGCTAAATAAAGCGTTATTTTTTTTCTTTTCGCGTTATATTTACGAAAAGTATTAGTGAAATTGAATCGGAACGAATGTAATTTAGCGTAACAAATTTGTAAGTTTAATAAATTAAAAGACCATCAAGCGCAGTTCGGAAAGTGATTTGATTGCATGCACGGGAAATACGAAACCAGCGTTTGATTGAATATATACCCTAAATTAATCTACGCTAACAATGGGAGCGTGCTAGACGTGTGGCAGTTGTGTGTACTCTAATCTGCCTCTTATCTCCCAGCGAAATATCAAACAAATAACTAACAAAAATAGTTTGTTGCTGGTGCGGTGGTTTTTTTCTCTTAGTGTATTAATCCGTAGGAAACATGCAAAACTTATATCATTTAAATTTTCGTAGAACATGAAAATTGCGATTAAAGTAGTTTAGCACGAGTAGTTTCCGTAGTAAGATGGGAAAATTGAATTGAAATTTAAATCCTTTTGTGCATGAGGAGGATGTCCTCTAAGGTTACAATTTTCATTGCAAGTTGGTCACGTGTCCGCGGTCAAACTACTCGCAACGGCACGTGTGGTTCTCATTAGCCGAGTCACGTGTGCCTGTTCATTTCGCTTTTAATTTTTGATCGGAAACGTTAGATAAGTTCCCAGAAATTTACAGCAGGCTGGTAAAGTCTACGCTATGTCAAATTAGCAGAATATTTAAAACATTCAGTGTTTTATTGTTTTGTCCCGATTTGTGCTACAAGTTTTATCAATGTTATTTCTGGGAGCTAACTTAACACTAATATTTTGTAATTTTCCGAATTTTGAAATAAACTAACCAAAGTTGAGTTAGGTTTGTTTTGTCTTGCTAAAATATACATTTTCTTCGATTTGTGCTGCACGTGTTATCACTTTTATTTGCGCTTACTTTTCAAGAGCTAACTTGGCACTATCGATTATCCGCAATTTTTCGAATTTTGAAATTAATTAAACGGCATTGATTTGTGTCCGTTTTGTGTTCCTAAAATATAGAAAGTTAGCTCCCAAAAAGTAGATACAACTGAAAGTGCACTACCAGAGAGAGAAAACGTATATTTTAGTACTGTAAAACGAACACGATTTGATGCCGTTTAATTTATTTTAACATTTGGAAAATTACGGAAAATGAATCTCAAGTTAGCTTCCAACAATAACAATAATAAAAAAAGCATTTGGAAATTAGCAAAAACTAAATAAATTACAGCTCGAATCGGCACAAAACGAGCAAAGATTTAAATTTTGAAATATATTAATCAGAGAGCTAACTTGACAATATTTATTTTTTGCAATTTTCTGAATTTTGAAGTTGACTAAATGGCATTAAATTGTGATCGTTGCGTGCTGCTAAAATATATATTTTTCCCGTTTTGTGCCATATGCGTTATCGTTATCGAAAATCGACTTTGAAGTTAGCTTCCAAAAAGTAGATACAAATGAAAAAACACATTTGGAAATTAGCACAAAATTATAAATTGCAACACAAACCGAGCACAATTTAATAAAATATTAAACTTTTGAAATATAACAATTTGGAAGCAAACTTGACATTGCCTAAAATCTGCGCTATAAATAAAAGAAAATAAAGAACTCGTTCCGTTTCTAGTGTAGTAACTTTTCACAACCAATAAATCTTTTTATAGATGCTCCAACAATGCCAATTACATGGCAAACTTTAGGATGCGGCGTGGGAATATGGCTACAACGCCAGCGTTCCTACGCTGGGCTGCAGATATAAAAGGAACACTTCCCGTTTCCAAAATACCTGTACACTATAGGATATTTATTACCTCAAACAGGTGCCATTATTATTAAACGATAATTGAATTAGACATGAGCCATTACGTAAGAAAAATCAATTGTGCAAATGTATCGAATGGAATAAAACCGGGCGCATCAATTGTTTTGCAGCGATTAATCTAGTAATTTATGGGAATGGCTTGCGGTTTTATACTATCGCCGAAATAAAAAATAGATTGCAAAAAAAATTTATACATGTCTGTGTGTGTGGCTGGGTATGGACAATAACCATAAATTTATATCAGAAATAAATCGCATTCAACTATCTAGGAAATCCCATTTGTGTTTGTATTTTGATATCCGGCTGGAAAAAAAATTAGAGACCACGTTCAATTTATAAGTAAATATATCCCATTTGGTGTAAATAAAGCTACCTGAATTATGGTTTCCGGAGCACTGGGACTTTTGTATACCTGAATATCATAAATATCACACTTTTGGGATTATGACACTTATAATTTAACATTACTTTAGCAACACATACAAATAAATTATGCATAAGTATTATTTCAACGTGAAATTATCAAAAAAAAACGCAACGAAAGCCTGCTTTAAATAACCCGAAAACATTAATACTACACTTACTATACTTGTATAAAATAAATAAATAAAGAAAAATGATGATGAAATAAAATATTGATTTTCAACGACTGGAAAATGTACAAATAGGTAGCAATAATAACAATATGTAATTATAATTATGATATTAATTTAAGCTTGTATAAGCAACTTTACATAGCATTATTGGAAAGCTTTATTTGCACATTTATCGATCAACTTTATAAGTAATTGTTTGAAAGCTGCAATCACATTGTTCATAAGTATTAAATGAAATCGAGTTAATTGTGCAACGTGAAAATGTAATTTTAAAGAAACGCTATTTTCAAAACTTGCTTTGGTGTTCCGACTTTATAAACAAATAAGTACGTTCTGCTGTATGTAACAATAAATATTTTGTGTTTCAAACGGTAAGGTATATATAGTTTTTACCATTTCAGTGAATCCAGTATAGGTAATCTAAATTTGCAGTTGTTTGAAATTTTCCGAAAGAATATTTATTAGTTACGTATAACCTACACACAATACTGTACAAAGATTAAAACAAAATGGGTATATAAAAGCTCTGATCTATATAATATTTAAAATCATCTAGTTTTTATACGCTATATAGACGTGATTCCAAATTTTAGATCAAAAATTGATTCAAAATTCAATTCAATTCAAAATTTGGAAACCCATTAGATATACCTAGTTTTAGCAAAAAAGTATAAATTTATAAGGTTTTTGGTAACTATTGTTATTACAATTAGTGTTTGCTTGTAGGTAATTTTTAAATAAAAATACAGTTTCTATAAAATAATATTGTAGTTAAAAATAAATAGAAAATTGATAAAGTTATAGTTTTGTTACTAAACTTTTAAAAGTTAAATTGAAAGTTATACAAGATTTTAAAGTTTTAATTGCGTCCAAACTATATAGACTACTAAATTGCAAAGTTTGTAAAAAATAGAAATAGATAATATAGAAATTAAAAATGTGTGTAATTTAATATGCGACATTTGAAATGGAGCTGCTTTGATTGTATTTTGGAATGGGGAAAAAGAAAAGCGACGATAAAATCATGTGTTCATGCATAAAATGATTTAAAAGGGAAATATGAGTAAACGTATTATCGAAGTTAAAAGGAATATCCAGCCCTTGTTTTGAGAAATCGCGGAATGACATCAATTCCACCTAGTTGGTCCATTTTACCCCCAATTATTTTGTTCTCTCGGTGGTACAGGCAGCCAGCAAAGTTGACAATTGAAAATGCTGATATGAGACGCGAATAATATTTGGTGCAACTGGCCTGTGTATATGAGATAGGGCTCGTTCGCTGCTTTGACAGATTACGCCCTACTAAATAATAGATTACTCGTTACTAGTCGGAAGAGAGAAAAGGCTCGTTCCGAAATCTGCGCGCACACGATGAGGCTTTTATGTAGAAAACGCTAATCGTATCGTTTAATGACAGATGTGCGCCAGAAAAAAGATCCGCATCCTCCTTTTGTGAGACAAGACGAAAACGTTTTGCATGTCAAAATTGAAAATGATTCTTTCCTTTTATGAAAAAGTAAAAAATAAAATCGTTTTTTTCAGTTTTTTTTATCCTATACGCTCTGCGCTTCTTTTTCAAATCCATAAAAAACGTAGATTTCCGGTCAACACAATGCGCAGTAGCACCCCCTAAATATTATCAGCGGCGGGTCGAGACCTTTATGTGCCCGTCAGCGAGTCCCCATATTCAAATCCTAATTTATTACTTTATACAGTGCAAGCCCATTACATTAGTCGAGGGTGTAGATTGAATAAAAAATAACATTAAATTGATGCACGAATATTAACACTAGTTAAATCATCACCACCATCATAGCCATCATCATCATCAAGGCGAAATTAACGTGACCTAATTGAATACACGCGATGAAAGTCAAAAATCAAACAGGCAAATCCGATTTCGGATGCGGATTGTTTGAAATGGAAGTAATTTAATATATCAACTACCACATATAGTTTTAAAATCAGCCGACGCAATCACATGGTTAGTTTAAACTTTGCTTTTGATGGTCTCTTTTGATCTATCGTTTCGCAGTTTGCAATTAATTGCCCACATAGAAATTTTATTACAAGTTTCATAGAAATGCAACCGCAAAAAATCTTCACTCTCTGACCTCTCCACACATTCATCAACGAGCAAGGGCTCTTGAATAAAACCTACCTACCCACACACAATACGTATTGATGGAAACGCAACATTTTAAAAATCGTCAAATTTAGGGACGTCAATACATTTTATTTTACTAAAAATTGTATTTATACAATAAATTGTAAAAAACTTTACTAAATTTATAATTGGAGAATAATTTTATTAATCAAAATTAACCGCAATAGCATGATTTGTTTAAAAAATTGTAAACAGTAATCATTTTTGGGTTAAAATTTTTTGCATTAAAAAACAGATATAATTAAGGCTTACAAAGTCAATATAAAAAACGCTGTACAACAATTTCAAGATAACTTAAAGGAGAATTTTATGAAAAAATAAAGATACAGTGATTTCAAATAATACTGCACTTATAAAATGATAGCATATCATAAAAATATATTATAAAAACTTCACAAGCTCACAATCGGACAATAACGAATGTATCATTTAATTATTCTAAATACAGAAAATGAGAAAGACAAACATTTTTGTCCAAGAAAATGAAGTTGTGTTGTTATCGCAATATCGAGAATAAGTTGAAACACTTATAGAGGTGCTGTCGTATATAATCATTTTCATCAATTAAGCATGCTAATTGAAATACTTTATAAATAACTATAAACAATTAAAAATATATAATAACGTACTTTCGTGAGAGATTCGTAATACTTATAGTATATTTTTAAGTGTTTTTTTTTTTTCTAAAGAACTGCTAATGCTCTTAGAGCACTACCTACGATAAATTTATAAAAAGTCTTCACTCCCAGTAGTAGTTGATATCCACAATTGCTGTAAATTCAACGGATTTATTTCACAACATTTGAAATACAACAAATTCAACATTGTGAATACTTACTTAAAATAATATAAGATAAAATTATGTTCGACCCAAAATTCATAATATTGTATTTTTAAGTTACTTGTCGGTATTATGAGTGACGAATTGAAAAATTTTATATTTAGCACCATTTATTATATTATTCCAATTAAATAAATCCGTGGAAATGATGATAACTAAATAATAATATTCATTGAATTGATAATTGATAATTGATTATAGTGCCATTCCCGTAATTTAAATGATCAAAATAATTACTTCTAGGAATGGAATACAATGAATATACAATTTATAGTAAAATTCACAAATTCAATGTTTTCCCATCTATATTAAAAGCATTACCTATAAATATATTAATTTATATAGAATCACTATCTATTTTTAATTAGTTCGCAGAATGTGCTTTCATTATTACAATAGTTTCGTTTGCATAAAATAGGAATACCATCTCATTTACTAGAAAATTACTTATTACGTTGCAGGAAAATGATTTCTATACTACTCATCTAATTTCACTGCTGAAAATGAATTGATTTTGATTTCTGCCGCAAATGATATTTTCATCCAGGAATGCAAAACCTGCAGTAAGAAGACGAAGATAAAAATATATGTGTCTGTGATATGAATGATGTTCGTGGTATTACAATTAGTGTGATCAGTGACGTGCTGTGAAGGATTAAGCAGTTGATAATCAGGGATCCGTACTGTCGAACCCACCGTGACATTTTCATAGCATTGGGATTAGAACAAGTGTTAGGATAAGGCCTACTGTGCATCGGAACGCACCACCATTGTCTTTTACATTTTTACGTGGTGGACTGTTTAACAATTATTCACGTGCAGTAAAAATGTTTGACTCATTCGAGAGGTATCAATAATATTGAGAAAGAACTTCGCTTTGGACATGTGTCAAAATGCTGAATAGAGTTATATTATGAAGTTGAAGAAGGTTATAGGTTAAACAACTGTGTGTTAGTGTTGTGTATGTGTGACTCTTGCCAGTCATAACGACATCGTTAGTAAACACTGACAGACGTTTGCTACTTTTCATACGTACTACAATATAATGTATATGAATACGGAATGTGAAACATATTTTCTATATCTTTAACAATTAGGCCGATCAAATTGATTTCAAAATTGATATTTTATATCAAACACGCCGAATTCATATTCATTCTACAATCTACATAGATTAAAATAGGTTACATGCACAATTTTAATCCAAATTTTTGTTTAATGTATATAATATTATTCATAAATGAAAATATTATTTTAAATTGTATATTTATTATTTATACATAGATCAGCATCCAATTCATAATTGATTTATTGAAATAATTTGTTTAAATGATAAATATTATTAGAATTACAATTTTGTTTGTTTATTCGAATTTTAGCCCACACGATTTTCGAATAAATTGCAGTTTAAATTTGCAGGCATTACATGAAGTGTGTTATTGCAATTTTTAATCAATAAAATTAATTTTATTAATATCTATCTATGTAAATATGTTGTAAACTTTATAAAGTCTCTACTCTCTTTCCTTTGAAGTGCTACAATCACTTATTTTTGATTAGGTTGCGAACATTTTAAGAAAATGAAATGGGGAAGTTGAAATTTAATTCATAAGCTACAATAATTTTATATTAAAAAAAATGTCGGCAAATCTTAATAGCAAATATTATAATAATATTATTATTAAAGTTACCATTACGTTCTATTAATAAAGTAATTAAAAATTTAATTAATTAATAACTAGTAAAATATTGTATCTTTATTGCTATATCTAGTTTTGAAATTTTGAATTATTTTAGTTTTCTCTTGTTTTGTGTTTGAATATATGTATTTATTTTTTTGTAATTTTCAAAATACATTTTTGCTTTCAGGTTCAAACTGAACACCTATTTTCTACAAATGTGCAAGTAGGTATTACATTTGCAATCTTTCTTAATGCTAGTAAGTTAGAGTCATTTTGTGTCGCTAAATTTAGTAGGTATATCTTTCCACCGTATTGAGCCAAAACATTAATGCCATCAAAGATTGTAACAAAAATATTCAATGGTATCCAATAACCAGAACCCCTATAAGGGTAATGTTTGCGGTTCTATTAAAAATGCATAATTTAANCCGTATTGAGCCAAAACATTAATGCCATCAAAGATTGTAACAAAAATATTCAATGGTATCCAATAACCAGAACCCCTATAAGGGTAATGTTTGCGGTTCTATTAAAAATGCATAATTTATTTGCTATTCTAATTTTCTCTGTGTTAAATTTTGCTAAGTTTGGTTTTATAGGATATATTGTACATTTCTAATGTTATGCGCACCAGAAATAAGGTCATATCAAAGATTGCAACGAAAATATTTGCGGGTGTGGAGTTAGCAATTCGATTGTCAACAACCGATTTATGTTATATTTTAGAAATTATTTGATGCAATCGATTGATGATTGTACAAACGAATACAAAAATCAGTAAATGTGGCGATTCTATAATAACAACAAGATCACCATTTTTCTCATCATATTTTTTGTATTTTCGATTTTCTTGAATATGTCAGGAAAATGGGCCGACCAAATAATAACTTTTTATTTTAACATTTAGTGTATTAAATCATTGAAGTTAAATTTATGGAAAAAATTTCAGTTTTAAATTAGTAATAAAAAAGAATACAAAATTGTATTGTTTTCTTTAAAAAATCATAAGACTTTAATAAAACGATTGATCTTTGATATTTTATATTAAAATTTCCTTAACTTTACGAAATCAATTACTAGTAAACAAGTTGCTAATTTCACAACCGTAAATATTCTATAGAATCCAATGCCATAAAACTTCTGTAGGACAATGTTTGAATTTTATTAGAAACGCGTATGGGGACAAGATGTAAACGCAATATATTAATTTTCTGCTAATTTGCAAGAAATTATTTTACTATTTTTATTTCGCGGATAAACCTCAACCTTATTCTCTACAAATTTGTGAAAAAATGAATTATTTACAACGCTAATAAACTGGGCCCAGTTTCTCCCGTTTTGCGCCGAATTAAGGCCACATCAAAGATTGCAACAAAAATATTCAATTAGGTATATCCTTTGACCAGAAACTCCATAAGAGCAATTGGTGTAATTTTGTTAAAATTAGATATTTTATAAAATGTAAGGACAAGAATTAAACATTTTTATATTTAAAAAATGGAGATAGCATAACTGTAAGGATAAATTTAAGAAAAAATCTAAATAAAATTTCGTATTTTATAGCGTAACTTACAACAAAACTTATTGAATAACATCGCATAACATATTCCGTTTCTTTTCGTGATAAAAGTTAAAATATAAAACGAACAATTTAAAACAAATTCATTATATGAAAAATAATATACTCCTATGCGATAAAATAATAACAAACGCGTATATTCAATAAAACGTCTCTGTTACTGTTTTTGTGAATCGAATCGGACCGAAAATTAACGTGAGAAATGGAATGTATAAACGATCAATTCCAGAAAAATGTTGGGCATTTCTTAAAGTGATCTCGTTATCAAGATCGAGCTTGTTGAATACCTGTTAAATTTGTTATGACATAACCAGATGTATTTATTCAGAAAAATATGCAACGTCTGGATGACTTGAAACTATTTCATGTTAGGGGTTCTGAATTGGTGTGAATACAAAAACCACCAGGTACAATACCATCGGGTATATGTCATCTATATAAGAAATAAATAGAAACATATCGAGACCTACAGGGGATAATGTGATATGAATACGACAATTATTTTTTGTGAAGATATTTTCGGTATGTGTGGCGGCGAATTAGCTGCTGCTGCAGCACAAACAGCACAGCATTTTTTCACTTCGCCAATCCGCCAATTCGATTCGAACCGATCCGCATTTATATAAACAATTTATGTATCAATTAACCGTCATGTCGGTGCGGTACGTAATTCTATCAGATTAAATTTCATATCATATGTTGCCCCTAAAATAGATTACTAATCACTTCCTAATATGTATGAAAAGAGGGATGAAAAAGCCGCAAAGTCCCTTAAGAATTCAACTATAAAATTACCGCAAACCATTTAGTTTTTGTTTTTGATTAATTAATCCGGGGCCCTCGGCTGAGAATTGGTGGATTAATATTATAAAGCATTTTTTAGATTTAGATTGTCGCAAATGCATAGCGATGCCGGATTAGGAAAACTATGTTTTTAATGTTAATATTCTTGTGTGTGTGTGGGTTTTCTTAAAGTGTATATACGTGCGTAGAATAGTATTATCCAATTTCATGATGGTTCTAATTTCAATTTATAATATCGGGGCAATAAAATCTGGACTGAATATTTAAAAAGACAAACCAAATTGCATTTCGTTAAATCAACATAAGAATACCATATATACACATGCAGTTTTAATAATATAAATTAGTCCTAATTGATATTGTTTTCCTTAATGGGAATACTGTTAGTTTCTACAACTTTTCTAAAAAAATATTTGACTAGTATTGATTTTTTAGTATTTTAAAGCCAACATATACCTTATTCACTTTAAATTTTTAAATATTTTAATCGTCTACATTTAGAATTTAAAGCCATCATCAGCAAGGTAGGCATATTTTGGATTGTCTAAAATATTTCACTTATTATTTTTGTTTTTAAAATTCACTTAGTTGTGTGTAGTTACATCGTTCACGGAGTAGCTATCAAAGACATTTTAAGCAATCTAAAATAGAGCCTAAATTCCTACAGGGCAAAGAAGACATTATTTAGAGCCCTATAACTTCAGGCCTGCCCGCAATTCGTTCAAAAAACGCTATTTCAAACATGTAAAAGATTAAATTTTTTCTGAAAACTTTAAAATAGTGGAGGCTCATAAATTTTTATTTATAAAAATGACCAAAAACCTAAAAAACTACCATAAATAGTCCAAATTACTTTAGAAAGTGGTGCAGTTTTGATTCAAACATCCAGTAAAAATTTGATATGGGCTCATAAATATTATTTTGGTGAGGCAAATTGGGCTCTAATCCAAAATATATATTTCTTTAAAATACTAAAAACTCTAAACTAAAATCAAATTATAATTTTTAGAAAAATTATAGTAAATATTCGAGTTTAATTTAAATAAACAATATCATTATAAATACACTGCAGAATTGGAATAAATTAATTAATGTAAATATAGCTAAGTTGATTACTTTTGTTATTGAATACTAATTAGATAAAATTTGAGCGAATCAAAGCGCAATAAAAAGCGGAAAATGCGCTCTAATTGAAAACTATTTACCATCTGTCATAAAATTCAATATCGTTTTTTTTTCGGGGTAAACCACAGGGGAGATGTCTTCATCGAGACCGTAAAATTGGAGAAGCAAATCTCTAGAAACCATTACTACCCTTATATAACAAGAGTGTAGCGTGTTGTTGTGTTGTGTGTGTATGTTATTAGGGTGGGCTATTGATTGTAACCCAACTCCACCAGTGATAATGCCTTACGAAATCGATAGTAAATTTAATACTGTAAAGGAATGTGGGGCAAACAAACAAGACAAATCAATTATAAATGTGAAATGTATGGAATATGTCAAAGATGCGATATGATTTTGTGCGTGTGCGTGTGCGTGTGCGTATATAGTATTTATGTGTGCGCGCCGAGCGCGGTCTGAATTCGAACATGTTTTGTTGTAAGAAGATAAAAGTTTATTAACAAAATATGATGATATAAAATTGCTATATAAGCTCTTCAATAGATTGTCTTGAAAACGAGTTTCCTTTTTGGCGAAAAGCTTTTCCAATATAAAGGTCCATCATCGTCTGTGATTACAACCCTCATCGGGAAAAAAAGAAAATACACATCAGCGAGACTCTCACATCGTACTAAAATACGAATCAATAGGGATTACGAATATTTAAACAGCGGCCAAAATGCTGGAATCGAACTCAAGTGAACTTGACTCGCAGGAGAAATATTTCCAGCAGGACTCTTTCTCCTTGGCAGCGTAATCCTATCGTTATTTCACTCGAATGGATGATGTGGTCTTTATTTAACGCGCGCAACGTTTCTTTGTCTGGTGTGTTTTTCGTCCTGTAGCACACACCAGTAGCATTTTACAGCATCCTTCTCTACATCTTGTCGAATTGATTTACGATTGCTGCATCCGATTGGAGCAAGCCGAGTCACGTGGATACGCAGGCGCCGTTTCTGAGTAGGCGTTTAAACAAAGCGAGGGCGGACCACACAACTTTATTGCTACAAAATTATTTACTACTTCAAATTTCCAACATTGTAATTGAACGTCATACAAAATTGAGCACAATATTTCCTTCTCTCAGCTATGCATTTTCCTATTAACAATCATATCAAATTTTCATCAACGCAATTTCATTTTTTTACGCACTGAAACCAAAATCAAGCCGCTTTTATATTTTCTATTCTAAAAATTAATTAATTATGTATATATAATGTAGTCGTAATTAGTACAAAGATAACGCAAAATTTAGTTTAGATTTGGGATTTGGGATTTTTGTGGTGGCCGAAACTATAACGGTCGATGATGAATCGAAATTTGTTGATTGATATTAAAAATGAATAGATAAACAATATATACATAGAGTAGAGAGTTTTCCCACCATGTGGTAACTAAAATTTTCCGATATGGAGAGGCATGTTGCGAGAGGTACCAAAGAGAAGATGGCATAGTAGAGCTGGTTGGGATGCGCGCACGTCACTGCGAGGGCGTGGCCGGACCGAGTGAAAAGTTAGGATCAATTCTACTTATTTAATACAGCCTTCGTATTAGGAGCGTGTATATAGTTAGGAATCCACTGTAAACCGATTTGCGCTAAACTCGGGTTTTATCTACACTAAGTACCGAGGCTTAACTCGCATTGTGTTTGACTAAGTGAACAAATAGATGGAGTGATATTTATTGACTTTCTATATTCGAAACGCTTTTCCATCGCACCGAAACTCCTTTCGCACTATACACATATAACTTCCAGGTGAGTTTTTCCAACACCCCACAACACCAAAAATACAACAATGCCATCGCCGTGCGGAGAGTGCGATCAGCGTCCGAAATGCTTTTCCACTTCTAACAACAAACAACAATCCGTTGTTGATAAACAAAATTTAAACAACAACAAAAAAACAAAACAGTGTGCGATGTGTATGCGTGTGTATGTGTTTGCGCTTTTGTTTATACGTGTGTATCGGGCGACGATGATTGGCTGATGTGCGCATCGTGCTTCTTTTAAATTATTAATTTATGCATTCACTTATTTAAATTTATTGCCTGGCGGAGTCGCGGACTTAAACCCATTTGATTAATACGGATTACTTGTGCAGATATGTTTATGTGCGACCACTTTTATTTGTTTGTTTACAATATTAATAACGCAATGAATGCTGCTTATATACAATTTTTTTTTGTTCGTCGCGTTTTATTCGCTCAACAATAAATATGCGTAATTGCATCCTTTTTATTTATACGCGAACGCGAATTTGCAATTTGAAAGTTTCCAATAAGAAAATGTGTCACATGGTGGATTTCCAATTGGAAATCCATTCAATATTATTTCGCACAGCGTTAAATTATCGTTATACCCAATAATTGTGAGCGCGCAAATGATTTTTCATTAAATTAAATCACATTTATTTTATTTCTAATGCCGCACATAAACCTTCAATTACTAATGCACTTTTTAAATTATTATTATTTCTTATCTGATAAACATTATAAACATTTATGAAAGTTTGCGTTAAAAACCGTATACATTAGCACATGCATTATAATTATTTTCAGCAAACATTAATTTCTTGAAAAACAATAAAATACTCAACAGTTTTTTTATTAAATATAAACTTATAAAGGTGCTAAGTAATTTCATTTGTTAACAAACGCAATGTGTTTTTGTTTATAAACTAATTGAAAAAAATAATTCAATTTACTAGGAAATAACCATTTATTTACAATAATATAAAAATGCAAATTAATTCACTAACTAATAAATTGTATAAAATTTATAACAATTATTTTCAGCAAACATTAATTTCTTGAAAAACAATATAAAGGTGCTAAATAATTTCATTTGTTAACCAAGGCAATGTGTTACTGTGTATAATTTTCCAACTACTAATTGAAAAAATTTACTAAGAAATAACTATGAAAAAAAAATGCAAATTAATTCACTAAGTGATAAAATATATATAATTTACTCTATAGAAAAATCTAATAAATATTTATGTTAAAGCTATGTAATTCACCTAGAATATCAATTAATTCCGAGTAAAATTACAACTTCATTTGTCGTATGGTTTGCAATTCAATTTAATATGCTACTACTACATACATTTTAACGTTGCTAAATTGTTTTCTTATTAATACATTAAAGCATCGCAACAAAGTTGACGGATTTTACTTTACGATTGTAATAAACGTTCAATATGGCGTTTTTTTTTCAATATGCAACCTGATAATTAATGACCTGCCTTTTATGACAGTTTAAAAATCATTATTAGTCATTCGCATTTTAACGATTTCATATTTGTGCACTTTTATAATTTATCGATTTTTAATCAGTAGTTAAATTCGTTTATTATGTATTTGATTGGGAGAGATAAAAATAAAAAGTAAACGAAATATTACTTGCAAAGCGCATTATTTTCTTCATGATTATAAACAATTTGATCAAAGATGTAATAAATATTAATCTAACATAAAATCACATCATTAACTAAATGTAATTAACTAGTTACATTTGATTTTGACGATATCTGTAGACAAAACTGTAATTAAACTTGTAAATTGTGTAGTTTCTTTCGAAAGATAAAAACAAAGAGTAAATGAATTGTTACTTACGAAGCGCATTAGTTTATTCATAAAACGTATGTTTATTACAAACGATTTTATCAAAGATGCATTAGAATATAGAAATTCTCACCAAAAAAAGATTACTCTCGTAAATCATATAAGTAAATAAATAAATAAGTCATTTTTGGCAACAAATTGGAAACAAGTATTGCAATAACATAAAATCACGCATAATTAACTATCGACGTTTTCATATTATTATTTCATATTAATATTTCAATTATTGAACAGTTTCAACCATGCCTGTAGACAAAACTACAATGACTGCAATGAACAATACCTATAAACTTTACGTCATTCATAACATGTAGGGTTGATTATAAACAATTTCATCAAAGATGCATTAAAGCAAAAGCTCTCACAAAAAGGCGATAATTTATTAAATATCATGAAATAAATGAATAAACAAATAAGCTATTATTAGTAGAAAATGTTATTTTTGGTTTTGACAAAGTCTGTAGACGAAATTGCAATGACTATACAATAAACAAAATTTAATAACTTTAACAAAAAATAATATTAATGTATGAAACTATAGTAAAATTCCGATGAGTATCTAATTACTTGTCGATTTATTCAACTTCGTATTCAATATTACAAAATTATTTATATTGACTTTGTTTACAAACAAAACTGTAATAGTTTAATTAAGACAATCTACCTATTTATGGAACAAAAGTGAAAAATTATTTGAATTTAAAAAAATAAATTACTTATAGGACCAAATATTATAATAACCACATTAGATTATAGATCAATGAAGACGAACCAATACAAATTAAATATAAAATTTTAAAGACATTACAATGTTTTACTTTTAGCCTTAAGAATCAAGAAATGAAATATTTTATAATTTATACAGGATGGATAGTTGATGGATTTTAGAGAAAAACATTTTTGCGTATAGAAAAAATATGGACAATAATACGAATAATTAGTCCAGATTCTACCCGAATTTTATACATTACCGTTGCTGCATTTTATATCTGCCCAGACGCTCACCCTAACAAAACTTCTCTTAAAAATCGTCAATAATGCCATTCAGAGACTTTTTAATCATTTGAAAAGTATTACGTCTCTCTTTGTCATCCTGTATAATAACGATAAGAAAGTTTCGCGGATTGCACTTTAATTATCAATCGTTTGCATTTTGTGCAGGCTTGGAATAAACAAATTGGCATAATGTAGTATATTTGACTGTTGCAAAATTATTTCATATTTGGTAATTCTGATTTACTTATTTCAGTGTTAAGAAATTTTTAAAATTTTGGCAAGTTTTAGACAAAATTATCTAGCAGCGAAAAGAATAAATTAAAATTATAAAATATCGCATAAATGTTAAATTGTGAAGATTGCCTTTGTATTGGGATTTTCCATTTTAATATTAAAAATAGTCTGATTTTACGAACTTGAATCTCTCCAAATATTGAGGGCTTTGTTTACTTATTTGTTTAAAATAATTATTCCTTCCATAGGTGATAAAATGCACATTAAAAATTATATTTACCTTCGGAATATTATCCTCTGTCATTTTGAAGACGCATAAAATTTTGCAATTTGTTGCCTCAAATTAAGTAAATTCTTATGCAGAGTGACAAAATAATGTCTCAAAAAACTATAAGTTTTGATATGCATTTTAGTTTCATTTAAAATAACAAGAATAATAGAAAAATAAGTGAGTAGGTAGATGAAACGATAATTTCCAAACCAAAATATTAATTCATACTTCTAATAAATCATAAACAAATATGCATTATCTCTAGATTATACTTATAAAACAATCTATTTTCTCAAAATATATCATGGATACAAAACACGGCAAGGTATACTTTCGGCGAATATTTTATAAATGGATAGTTGTTATATTGACAATTGCATTATTTTCTGACAAGAATCTACTCCAATTAGTAAGTAAGCGCTATACCTAAATAAAATTTACGGGCAACGGAGGCGTTAAAATATATCTTGCACTGCAGCGTCGCATACATACTTTGGAACCGATACTGTTCTGACCAGCAATTTGTTAAAAAAATCACTAATTGAAATAAAATTTTGATTAAAACAACAATATTTTTTTGTAAAGATCATAAGAATTTGTTTTTGTTAAATTGTTTATAATATGTTTTCCGATACGAATAGGACAACAGTTATATAATAATGTTTCATTTAATGAATGTCATTATCATGATACCATAAATTTGCGGTAATTAATTAATTAAATTTACAAACATAATATGTTATCTAACACAATCGTTTTTTGTTATATGTGTTAATGTCAGTACTTGAAAGAGAATTCAAATAAAATACCTATATTTTGGTTAATGCAGCATTATTTTATAAATAAATAATTAAAAACACTTTGTAATGGATAATTTTGTGAAAACATTAATTACTTCGAAACGAAAACTTGGGTTACATCAAATTTTGTTATTTTCTTTTTATAAAGTTCGCCAATTTTTGTTATATTGTCTATAATATTTATTGCAGACCAAAAATTAAATAATTATCTTTCTTTTAATAAATAATATCATTAAGACATCGTAACGAATTTGTAGTAAATCTTTTACAATTAATAAAAATAGTATTTAATCAAACACAATTATTTGTTGTTAAAAATGTCAATACCTACTTGAAAAAGAATTAAAACAAAATACCTACAATTTATATAAATAAATAAGTTAAACTTTTTTAAATTTTGTGAAAACATAGAACAACGTTCAATAAAAATATTTGTCACAAAATTACTCATAAAAAGTAGTTTAAATTATTACTTCTAAATGAAAGCTTGGGTTATGTACATACATCGAATTTTGGTATTTTTTTATAAAGCCCGCACATGTTTTTGTTATATTGTAAAATTTAGTTTGTAGTAAATAAATTACAATTAATAAAAATAGTATGTAATCAAACACAATTATTTGTTGTTAAAAACTTTAGTACGCGATGAGTAATTGTGAATAAAATTTCTATAAACGTTCAATTATGCAAGTCAAGTGTGCCTTTATACCGACATAAAAATCCACGGCATGTTATTGCGCGCTTAAACTGTGCGCCATACAATCGTTTTGATTATTTATCAAATTTAAGTACGTATTTAAAGCTACAATTGCACCTATACAAAAATTTTGAATTGCATTAAGATTATCCGACAATAAAAGCCGAGTCGTCTGAAAAAAATACATTTAAATCCATCATTAAATGCAACAATTAAAAAAGCAAACAGTACAAAAATGACGTTTCAAGTAGCTTACAAGTCTTATTCGCAATTACATCCACGCGTAGTTTATATGTTATGTTATGCATGAGTAGATTTTCATGAAAAATCGCGGATTTTCAGCAAAAGTTTAATGCGTGATTATTTCTATCAGTCAAGTGCGTATTTAAGCGACTATTCAAAATTGCATACACAACAATAAGATTATCCGGGAATAATAGTCGTCTAATCAAACTGTGCGAATAAAAAAAACAGCATTTAATGCAACAGTTTACAAAGCGTTAGTTGTTCGAGAGTATAGCAATGATGATAATAAGTCGGACTGGCTGGCTGGCTGATCGCAATTGCATCTGCTGCTGCACGTAGCTTTTGCGTCCGATTACACAATGGCGAAACGAAAAAAATAAATAAAAATGCAAAATTGGGGAAATGAAGTGCGGCATTGAATGTGTATATATGATGTTACGTTTACACTATGCCATCGTGATCCGGATTAGAAAAAGAGGCAAAATTCATATAAGACGATTAGTTAGCTAGTAAATCCATGGATCCGGTAAAGAGTATTATCATTATATTATGATTATATTGGATTTAGTTGTGCCGTTTCGGTTCGCGTCAAGTCAGTAGAACGTTGCCTCTCCATTGCTTCACACGCATCGCAAATCATTCATTCCTAGACGGCAAATAAATTAGATGGAAAAAGTGCCATTTCGGATGGTGGTGGTGTGTTACTATTACTGTGCTGCCAGTCTTTGTTTACCTAACTATTAAATATGCATTGCATTCAAGTGAGCTTTTGCAAAGTTAACAACAACAACATCATTAGTAAGTTTTGGAATTACACATGCACCATATTCCCTTTGCGAGCGACTTACACACGCCGGTAGTGTTATAATTTTTAAATAAGTTTTGCGCATCCCCACGTTTGATTGAGCATTTAAAAACTTTGTCTGCTTTCGCATAATGCGCTATTGAGCAAAATGTAACATCCTACTTAACTTTTTTTCGATGCTACAACAAAAAACCGTATGTATGTATGTACTATACTTCCTTATAAATAAATAAAGAAATCGAATCGATATCGTCTTTACGCTGCAACGATTTCTCAACGAGAAAATTATTACAAGTAGACGGTGAATAAAGTGAATAAAAAAGTACACCCTCTATATTAGTTTATTGCGCTTTCAAAAATTCGAACAATGACTATGTTATAAGGGGGAATGAAAAACTACTCAAAATCATTCGGTCGAATTAAGTCGCTCCTTCGCAATGTTAAAAATCAAGTGCATCTTGTGAATGGAAATAGTTTTGTGTAATTCTTTACCTAGATGATCAATCAGCAACAACAGCGAAATCAAAATAAAACATTTAGAAAGGAAGTATCCTCTTTATTAGGTATATATACGTAAAATCTATTTTTATTGAATTGTATATAGGTATATTATTGATTCCTTCCACTTTTACGATTCCGCCGAAGCATTCATTGAATTATTAGCAAATCTTGCGTTCAGGTAAAATTTATGCAATTAAAAGGACTCCGTTTTCATGAAATAAGTTCTTAATTACGGCATGCATTTAATATAAACTTTGAATGAATTATTGTAATTTGAATGTTAAATTAAAATGATTTTCGTTACATAGATTATTATTTAATATTTATATAAATACCTTTTTTTCATTTTACTAAACGTTTCTTTAACATTTCAATATTTTTAAAAAACGAATGCATTTATTGTCATTGTTTAAGACATGGAGGACTTGACATGACTTTGACCCAAGTTAATATAATCTGCCT